>CM077918.1:358305616-358495616 GCA_039797435.1 Crotalus adamanteus | reverse complement strand
TGGCGGACTGCGTTGTTTGGCGACCCCCGTGAAATGGTCATTCGACCCCAAATGGGGGTCCCGACTCACAGGCTGAGAATCACTGAACTAGAAGCTCTCCAAGGCCACTTCCGCCTCGGTCATTCCCTGGACAGCTGCCTGTAGGGGGCGTGGAAGGTGCTTCCCAGCCATCCCCAACCCCCATCTTCAGGATCCGAACTCCGAACCACTGACGTCCCTCGTTAGGCACTGCTGTGCCCCCCCAACTCTGGGTAGGGTCTTCAGGCAAGGCGAAGCAGGAGGGGGGGGAGGCTCCTGAAACGATGGGGGGGGGGCTTGGCAATCACCTTAATGCCCACCACGAGGCCCTTGTCCCGGACCATGTCCACGAAGGGGGTGCCGTCGTCGGCCTTCTGGTAGAGGGTCTCATGGAAGAAGATGACCCCCCCGATGCACGTCTTGACCCGGCTGTCGGCGCTGAACAGGATCTGGCGGTAGAGACGCCGGTTCTCCTCCGTGTTCGCCACCCCGATCTGGTTCAGCCGCTTGGCCATGCTGCCTGCGGGGGACCCCAAAAAGCCACCCTGAGTTGGGGAACCCCCCCTGCATGTCACAGCCTGGACCCTCTGTCCCTCCAGCCTGGACTCTTCCCAACTACAGGCAATCCTCCACTTCAGACCCCCGTCGGGCCCAGCGTTTCTGTTGCTAAGCGAAACATTTGTTCAACTCAATTTCGCCCCATTTTACGGCCTTTCCTGCCACCGCTGTTAAGCCAGTCATTGCAGCTGTCAAGTCGTTAAGTGAGGCCGGCTTCCTACCACGGACTCTGCCGGTCAGAAGGTCACACAAAAGGGGATCACATGACACACACATGCACACCGGACGCTGCGACCGTCGTAACTCTTGAGTCAGTTGCCAAGCGTCCGAATTTTGATCACATGACCGTGCGGACGCTGCAATGATTGTGTTCGTCGTAATTGCTTAAGTTTTAATAATTTTTTTCAGTGCAGTGGCACGTTAAAGGGTCACTAAATGAACGGTTGTAAGTTGAGGACTGTGTCTCTCTCAGTCTCTGGACAGAGGTTTTTGAGGATGGAAATCAGGAGCCACAGGACTGAAAATGAGAAATCCTGATTACGGGGGCTTCCCGCCCCCCCCAGCAATCCCTCCCTTTTCCATAATGGGGAGGGGTCCTTGGTGCCCCCAGGAGAGGAATCCAAAGGGGTCTTTGAAAAGTGGGACCCCTGCAGGAGAAAGGATTTTCAACCCCGGCTTTACCCAGGAGGCCCCCTCCCTTGCCCGCTGGGAAGGCAGCCCCCCCCCCAGAGGAGGGGCCTCCAGACCCACTCCCCAAATGCCAGGCTGCTCAGCCCCCCCTCCCCCTCCTTCTCCGGCAGACCCACCTACGGACTCATCGGCAGCCAGGATGCCCTTGCCCGGGGCCACGATCCGCTGGGCAATGTCCGAAAGCGCCTTCTTCTGCTCGGCAGTGAGCGGGGGGTACTGGTGGGTCATCGTGATGGGTGTCTCTGGAAGGGCATCCAAACGTGTCACTCAATAATGGCCAGGGCTATCGTGTCTTTATTGTCTAGGGATGGGCAAGGATGGGCCCTGGGCGGCCTGTGGACTTCAACTCCCAGAATGGCCTTTTTATGACTTGTGGACTTCAACTCCCAGAATTCCTCAACCAGCGTTGCTGGCTGAGGAATTCTGGGAGTTGAAGTCCACAGGACGTCAAAGGGGCATCCTTGCCCATGCTTGATCTCAATCAGGGGTCTTCAAACTTGGCCCTTTTATGACTTGTGGACTTCAACTCCCAGAATGGCCCTTTTATGACTTGTGGACTTCAGCTCCCAGAATTCCTCAGCCAGCAATGCTGGCTGAGGAATTCTGGGAGTTGAAGTCCACAAGTCATAAAAGGGCCAAGTTGGAAGACCCCTGATCTAAATCCACTGGCCGAGTTACAAACTTAGATTCTGCATTTGCAAACAAAAACACGCCACAAATGGAAGGAGGCCATCTGAGCGGTCTGCACAAATTCCATATATACCAGACCTGGTTCCCCCTCCCCTTTTCCCCTCCTTGAATTTTTAACTCCCTTGTTTGGGGGGAGGGCAGAAAGCTGCAAATTCAGACGTTACAAATGTCCTTTTCCTAAACCTTCATCCGGCCACAATGCTAGCACAAGATGGTTATTTTTTTTTATGCTTTGCCCCCCTATTGTGGGGAGGGGGCAATTAACCTTCCCGAGGGGCCACCTGAGAAACTGGAAGGCTGTGAAATTGTGTAGGCATGCACAAAGGCAAATTAAATTAAAATAGCAAGGTGAAACTCTTCAAAGAACTTTGAGGCATTGTTTACCTTAAAGAATCTTTAATTGAGCAAAATAATAATAATAATAATACTGTGGCAAAAGCAAGCAAGGGTAGTACCAACAGTCATAGGCTCCTTGGGTGCAATCCCAAAACAACTGGAGCACCACTTGAACACCATTGGCATTGACAAATTCGCTATTAGTCAATTGCAAAAGGCGGCCTTATTAGGAACTGCTTCCATGTTGCGACGATATCTGTAATACTATCAAACATCCACATCTGCCTATCCCAGGTCCTGGGTAAGGACTCGATAGGTAGACAAAATGCCAAGTCCAGTCTGAACATCTGGCTGACTGTGCGATGATCGATAATAATAATAATAATAATAATAATAATAATAATAATAATAATAATAATAATAATAATAATAATAATAATAATAATAATAATAGCAGAAAGGAAACCGCCCCAATAGCAGAGGAACAAAAGATCAACTCCTAATAGACAAAATGATCTTGGAAAACTGCAAGAGAAGGAAGACCAACCTGAATGTGGCATGGATTGACTACAAAAAGGCATTTGACTCTCTGCCACATGATTGGATAATAAAGTGCCTAGAAATAACAGGAGTCAGTAGAAACATCAGAAAATTTGTGCAAAGATCGATGGCACAATGGAAGACACAGTTGCAGATCAATGGTGAGAGGCTGGGAGAGGTTAATATCAAGAGAGGAATATTTCAAGGAGATTCATTATCACCATTACTATTTGTTATTGCACTGTTTCCTCTGTCAACAATACTGAATAACTCAGGACATGGCTATCAAACATCAAAAACATCTGCCAGACTATCCCATCTCCTTTATATGGATGACCTGAAGCTGTATGGAAAAACATCATCTGAAATAGAATCGCTGCTCAACACTGTCCGTATATATAGCCAAGATATTGTTATGGAGTTTGGCTTGGACAAATGTGCCACACTTACTATCAAACAAGGAAAAGTAGTGAAAACTGAAGGAATCAAGATGCCCCACGAAAATAACATTAAGAGTCTGGATGAGGAAGAGTACTACAAATACTTGGGTATCCTTCAAGCTGACAACATCAAGCACACTGAAGTCAAGAAAAAGATTAGAGGTGAATACATGAAGAGAGTGAAGAAGATCTTAAAATCCAAACTCAATGGAGGAAATACCATAAAGGCAATCAACACCTGGGCAATCCCAGTCATTAGGTACACAGCTGGAATAGTGGACTGGACTCAAGCAGAACTAAAAGCAATGGATAGGCAGACCAGAAAAATAATGACAATGAATCATGCCCTTCATCCACGCAGTGACATTGATAGACTTTATCTACCAAGGCAAATGGGTGGGCGTGGAATGCTACAAGTACATCAGATGGTTGAAGAAGAAAAAATGGCTTTGGAAGAATATCTGGAGAACAATGATGAAGATGCACTGAAATTAGTATATCAGGAAGGCTTACTAACTACTGGAGAGACCAAACTGGCCTACAAGAAAGACCAAATGAAGAACAGAATAGAGGCATGGGAAGACAAAGCACTACATGGCCAATACATGAAAAAAATAGCTGGGAAAGCAGATAATAATAAAACCTGGCAATGGCTAAGAGCAGGAAAATTGAAGAAAGAGACCGAGGGACTAATTCTGGCTGCACAAGACCAAGCCTTAAGGACAAATGCATACAAAGTCAAAATTGAGAAGACAGCAACAGACAGTAAGTGCCGCCTATGCAAAGAAGCTGAAGAAACAGTGGACCACTTGGTAAGCTGTTGCAAGAAGATTGCACAGACTGATTACAAGCAGCGGCATGACAAAGTAGCAACAATGGTGCATTGGAAGATCTGCAAAAAATATCATTTGCCTGTAAGCAAAAACTGGTGGGATCATAAAATAGAGAAAGTCATAGAAAATGATAAAATTAAACTGCTCTGGGACTTCAGAATTCAAACAGACAAGCACCTGCAACATAACACCCCAGACTTAACAATTGTCGATAAGAAAGACAAAAAAGTCTGGATAGTGGACGTGGCAGTGCCTGGAGATAGCAGAATAGAAGAGAAAGAACTGGAAAAGATAACAAAATACAAAGACCTACAAATAGAAATAGAAAGACTGTGGCAAAAGCAAGCAAGGGTAGTACCAATAGTCATAGGCTCCTTGGGTGCAATCCCAAAACAACTGGAGCACCACTTGAACACCATTGGCATTGACAAATTCGCTATTAGTCAATTGCAAAAGGCGGCCTTATTAGGAACTGCTTCCATCCTGCGACGATATCTGTAATACCATCAAACATCCACATCTGCCTATCCCAGGTCCTGGGTAAGGACTCGATAGGTAGACAAAATGCCAAATCCAGTCTGAACATCTGGCTGACTGTGCGATGATCGATAATAATAATAATAATAATAATGTTGGAAGGGACCTTGGAGGTCATCTAGTCCAACCCCCTGCTCAGGCAGGAAACCCTAGACCATTTAGGACAAAGGGCTGTCCAGTCTCTTCTTAAGAACTTCCAGTGTTGGAGCATTCACCGCTTCTGGAGGCAGGTGGTTCCACTGGTTAATTGTTCTCACTGTCAGGAAGTTTCTCCTTAGTTCTAGGTTGCTTCTCTCCTTGGTTAGTTTCCATCCGTTGCTTCTTGTTCTGCCTTCAGGCGCCTTGGAGAATAGCTTGACTCCCTCTTCTTTGGGGCAGCCCCTGAGATACTGGAAGGCTGCTATCCTGTCCCCCCCCCCTCGTCCTTCTCTTCGTTAAAGAAGACATACCCAATTCCAGCAACCGTTCTTCTTATGTTTTAGTCTCCAGTCCCCTGATCATCTTCATTGCTCTTCTCTGCACTCTTTCCAGAGTCTCAGCATCTTTTTTACATTGCGATGACCAAAACTGGATGCCGTATTCCAAGTGTGGCCTTACCAAGGCCTTGTAAAGCGGTACTAACACTTCACCTGATCTTGATTCTCTCCCTCTGTTAATGCAGGTGAAAGTCAAGTAAACAAATGGTACTCTGCACCTGCTCAGAGTCACAATTGCTGCATTTCCCCCCCCCGCCCCCCAGACGCCTTAGAAGAGAGAAAATTATCATTCTGGAGCATCAGTCGGAACGGCCTCCGTCGTCATGGCATCGGGGCCACAATCTGCCTCTTTGCCAAAGGCTCGTTCTGCCCTCCTGCCAACCCGGCCTTTGCAGCCCATCAGTTGCATCAATGGAGGAAGGTGGCCTATTTTGGGCAGACATGTGCCCGGCCTCGTGGCCCAGCCAGGCAGATGGCAGCCCTGCTGCTGATCCCTCCCTCCCCCCCCTTAAGGCCAGGCTACTGTTAATTACGATGCAGCAGGATTAGCTCCATCCCTCTCTCTAAAGCTGCTTCCCTGGAAGGCCTCTTCTCTGGGGCAAAGCAGGCCAATAGAGCTGGGCATACAAAATGCCATTTCCATTTTCCAGGGCTGCTGAGTCAAGCTGCAGCCGCTGATGCTAGATTGTCATTCTTCTTTGCTGCAACGGCTGTTTTGTTTTGCCTTTTTAAACCAGCTAGGCGTAAAATTTTTTACCTTCTAATTCAGGGCTCTCCAAACTCCAGATTCTAGGAGTTGAAGTCTGCAAGTCTTTCAGTTGCCAAGGTTGAAGACCCCTGCCCTAATGGAGGGGCTTTGACAGGCTGCCACAAAGAAGGAGGGATCAACTTATTTTTCCAAAGCACCAGAAGGCAGGAGAAGAAACAACGGATGGAAACTTATCAAGGAATTAAGGAGAAAGTTCCTGAGAGTTAGAACAATTAACCAGCGGAACAGAAGTTGCGTCCAGAAGTCGTGGGTGCTCCATCACTGGAGGTTTTTAAGAAGAGACTGGACAGCCACTTGTCTGGAATGGTTTAGGCACAGGGGTAGGCAACCTTGGCTCTTTTATGACTGGTGGACTTCAACTCCCAGAATTCCTGAGCCAGTGTGGGGAATTATGGCCCCTCATGACTTCAACTCCTAGAATTTCTGAGCCAGCATTGGGGAAATTTTGGCCCCTTCATGGCTGGTGGACTTCAACTCCCAGAATTCCTGAGCCAGCCTGGCTCAGCTTGGAACCTCTCCCTTTCCCCTCAGCATGGTTGGCTCAGGAATTCTGGGAGTTGAAGTCCACGAATCATAAAAGAGCCAAGGTTGCCAACCCCTGGTTTAGGGTCTCCTGCTTGAGCAGGGGGCTGGACTAGAAGACCCCCAAGGTCCCTTCCAGTTCTATTCTGATTGATTGGTGATTGATCGATCCCCGCTTACCTGTCCTTACATTTTTACAAGAGAAAGAAAGCAGCATGAGACTAGAATTGCAAAAGTAGCACAAGCTGGGGAATTCTCCAAATTGGTTGGACTGTCACCCTCCCCATGGCCGGGCCGTCAAAGGAAGCTGCGTTCCAGCCTCAGAGGCCTCTTTGAACATCTGGACACAGCTGGCTGGGCACAGAAAGTCAGCGCCACCACGTCAGTTGTGGGAGCCTCATCCCTGGAAGTTTTCGACTGCCATCTGTCAGAAATGGTGTAGGGTCTCCTGCTTGGGCGTGGGGGCTGGACTAGATGACCTACAAGGTCCCTTCCAACTCTGTTATTCTGTTCCATTTAATCATGTCTGCCTCACTTTTTAGAGAACGTGCCCAGACGTTCTCAAGGCCAAGCAACGTTCTCTGGACTGCAGTCACCTCCCTCTCGCCACCAGCGAGCATCGCTGGGATTGATCGATGGAGGCAAAAGCCAGCAGCAGCCCAGATGGGCGTTTTCCTTGATTGATTTGGCACCTGCCCCCCCTTCTCCCCCCCCCAGCCAGACACCAGAGCAGCCACATACTGACTGTCCTTGTCCCCGCCTCTTCGTCTAAAGGACGTGGCCACAGGCACGTCGGCTTCCTCTATTCGAAGGACTTAACTGCTGCTTCCGCCCTCAAACCAGGTCACCAGCCTCAGGATGGAAGGAGCCCCCCCCTCCCCTCTTTGCACCATCCCAGACCATGGAGAGCTGCCAAGACACCACGATCTCCCAATAAAGGGGGATGCTCGTAGCAGGGAATATTGGTCCTGTCTGGTTGTTTTCTGGCAGACGGTTTGTGACTCAGCTCAGTAATTTGGAAAACTAGGTTACTAGTAATGACGATGTTGCTTAGTTTGGGTCACGAAACGTCTGCCAGAAATCAGCCAAGCTCAGCGAGCCTCAAGGACCCCACGGTTGTCTTCCTCCTCCTCCTCCTCCTCCCCCCCCCTCTTCCAGCACTGATGATGTTCCCTAGTGGAGTCATAAAACATCACTAAGGACCCCACAGTCCTCTACCTCCTCCTCCCTTCTAGCACTGATGATGTTACCTACTTGGGTCATGAAACGTCTGGAGAAAAACAACCAAGCTCAGAGCGCAGCGAGGACCCCACAATTCTCCTCCTCCTCCTCCTCCTCCTCCTCCTCCTCCTCCTCCACACACCCCACTGCCTCCTTGCACTGATGCCATTACTTAGTTTGGGTCCGGAAACGTCTACAAGAAAACCACCCAGCTCAGAAAGCCTCAAGGACCCCCCCCCAGTCCTACTCCTCCTCCCTTCTATCCCTGATGACGTTACCTAGTTGGGTCATGAAACGTCTGCAGAAAAACAACCAAGCTCAGAGCGCAGTGAAGACCCCACAATTTTCCTCCTCCTCCTCCTCCACACACCCCACTGCCTCCTTGCACTGATGCCAAGTTTGGGTCCGGAAACGGCTGAAAGAAAACCACCCAGCTCAGGGGGCACCAGGACCCTCCCACTCGGGGCTGGTTCTGCCTTCCCCACCTCGCAAGCTGTCTTCCTCCGATGCGCAGATGCACCGGAGCAAGGCACTTTGGAATTCATACATGGGGGGGGGGAAACAGGAGCGCCTTTAAGGATACTTGTCCTCCCCCCCCCCCAGCACAACCGGCCCAGCCCTGAGCTCGGGGGCTCCCAGCCGGGAGCGCGGAGGCCTGGCGCCCCGGGCAGAAGCGAAGCACCCGCGTAGGAGGACCCTCCCTGCAAAGGTCCCGGTCGGGAGACACCAAACACGGCAGCTGCCCTGGCCGCGCCCGCCCCGCAAGCCCCCTCCGGGCAGGAGGCCGCCCTGCGTCCGGCGCTCCCGGGGACGCCGGGCTCCCATCCCCGACGGCCGGAGGCGAGGCGGCTGCGCTCAGCCGGCCAGGCGCGGGGCGACGGACCCCGGAGGGGGCGGCAGGGAAGGTCCGGCCCCGGGAGCGCTCCGGTTAGAGGCCGGCCGGCCGGAGGAGCCTGGCCAGGCGGGCGGTCCGCGGGCGCCTTACCGGTGGAGCGAGGAGCTGTTGTCGTCCGCCGTCGGGGCTGCCTCCGCGGCTTCTGCGGCGCCGGCTCTGGCGCGCGGCTGTAAAGGCGGCGCCGGTGCCGCAGAGCTACGTGACCGAGGGAGGCGGGAGGCCGGGAGGGGCGGGGCCAGGCGCTCCCCCGGCCCCCCCCCCTCCGGGAAGGCGGCGGCGGCTCGCCCTGCCGCTCCGGGCCTGGGGCCATCACAGAGGACCCCCCTCCCTCCGCCTTCCCGGCGCCCTGCGGCTCCCAGCCCGCTCAGGGGCTGCAGCGGTGCAGCCCCCCCGCGTCGCCCCTAGACGGGCTCAGAAGAGGGTACTCTGAGCACGTGAAGAGTGCCTCGCCTCCCTCCTTTCCCCAGGCCCCGCTTGGGCTGGGACTGCCCAGCCCGCCCCCCTCCCCCTTGCTCTGGCTGGGGAGTCTAGGGGTCGCTCCGGGAGCTGTAGCCGGAGGGCTGGTCTGGAGGGTCCGGGCAGAAGGAGGGGGGGAACTGGCACTGGGGAGGGGGCGGATCCCCCTGCACGGGGAGGTTGAAAGAGGGGTTAGAACGGGCGCCACCCGGTGGGGAAACTACGGAGGCATTCCTGCCCTGGACAAGGGGTGGGCTAGATGATCTCTAAAGTCGCTTCCTTCTTTATACGACCCGCCTTTCCTTCGTGCTGGACCCTAACCCGCGGTTGGCGGGCTCAGGGCCGAGGCTGCAAAGTCCGAAGCCGACCCCTCTTCCTCCTGGCCAGGCAGCCGAGGGACGGGAGAGGGGGCTCCGGGGGGGGGGACTTGTGGTGGGACGGAACTGCGGCTCCCTCTCCAGTTGGAGGTCTTGCAGCTTTTGTGTGTGTGTTTGTGTGTGTGTGTGTATGCGCGTGAGGAGTCACTGAGCCTTCCTTCTGGGTGGCGCGCGCGGGGGGGGGGAGAGGGCTGCCATCCCTTCCCACAGAATTATATTCAGTTTTATTGATAAGCCATTTATATGGTTTTATTGGTGGACAGGGCTGCAATGCGTCTTGACTGAAGGACTGGTGGTCAACTAACCCTCTCCACTCAGCCTCAAATTTCTGTGGCTTAGCAAGACAGCACTTAAGCGAGTTTTGCCCTGTTTTACGACCTTTCTTGTCACCATCCTTAAGTGAACTACCGCTGTTCTTAAGTTAATAAATCCAGCCAGGTCACAAAAGAGGATCGTGTGACCCCTGCCAGGAGACAGACGAGCACGAGATTGCTGGGAGTCCACGGTGCCTAAGGAAAAGGACGCCAGGGCTTAAGCAGAGGGCCTGGTCTGGCCAGGAAGCTGGACTTGCACCCCAAAATAGGCGGAGTCTTGGCCACAGGGTCACAGCCGCCATCTTGACTTTTGACCCTGGGGCCACATCTTTCAGGCCAGAGGTGGGGAACTATGGCCCCCTTTATGACTGGTGGACTTCAACTCCCAGAATTCCTGAGCCAGCCATGCTGAGCCTGAATGCTGGTTCAGGAATTCTGGGAGTTGAAGTCCACAAGTCATAAAGGGGGGGACATAGTTTCCCCATGCTGGTTCAGGAATTCTGGGAGTTGAAGTCCACAAGTCATAAAGGGGCCAGTTTTCCCCCATGCTGGCTCAGGAATTCTGGGAGTTGAAGTCATGAGGGGGGCCATAGTTCCCCACGCTGGCTCAGGAATTCTGGGAGTTGAAATCCACCAGTCATAAAGGCCATCTTTCCCCACCCGTTTTCCTCTGCTCAGTGCTTAGAAGCAGTTGTTTACAAATCCAGCACTATATAAGAAAACAGCAGATGCAGAAGGGGTGGAAGCTTATCTGCCCCAGCTGGAGATGGGAAAGGGGGTGTATCCCCATGTGGGCTGGAATGTAACCTACAATTGTCCTAAATTGGTGGCGAGCAGAAAGGGGGAGAAAGGGAATAAATCTCATTTTTACTAAGCTGCCACCTTAAGGACTTTTCCTTTCTCCGTGGAAAATAAAAGGCACTTTTAGCATTTGTGCCAATTGCAAAATCCAGCAGAGCCAAAGCAACAGAGGGCTGGCCTCATGCCCAGAAAGGGGGAGGGGGGTCGCCTTTTGGGGCACAGCCTCTGGTCAGCCATGCCCAACAGACAGACCAGCACAGACCCCCAAGGCAGCTGCAGTGGCCCCTCTCCCCTCTGCAGAGGGATCTGGACCCCCATTCAGGAACAGAAACTGGCTGGGGAGTGGGGGGGGGCAGAAGGAGGCTAAGCAAAGCCAGGTCATTCAGCCCCCCCCCACCAGTGGAGAAAGAGGCGGGGGCAGCACCATCTGGGAAACAGAGCAGGCAGGAGATGCCAAGAAAAAAGAAAGCTGGGTTTGCAAACGCTGCCTTCAAAAGAAGGAAGCTGAATGATGTCCTAAGAGAGACCCCCACCCACCCAACTGCCAACCAGTAAAAGGGCAGCCTGGCTCTGGAGGGGGCTGGCGGGGGGGGCTCCTTGTGCCAATGCCAGCCGCCTGGGAAGGGCAAGAGGGGTCTGTGCTATTTTTCTCAAATACCAAACTGCTGAGCTCATTACCCCCTATGACCCACTGGCCCCAGAAGTCTTTCTGCTGCCTCCCCCTCCCCAGCTGCCTTCACCTTTTCCAGGCAAGGCGCTGGGCTGCAGCCCCCCTCACCAATATTTTTCTTAGAAGGTCCTGGTCCTTTTGGAAGAGAAAAGGGATTGGGATTTCTGGTGAGGCTGCAGGAGGGCTTTGCAAGTCTGATACTCTGTGTGTGTGTGTGTGTGTTTGTGCGTGTGTGTGTGTGTGTGTGTGGTGGCCCCGACTAAACTGGTGCCCTAAATCGGGGATCTCCAAAGTCGGCCACTTTTAAGACTTCAACTCCCAGGATAATAATAATAATAATAATAATAATAATCTGCAAAAAAATCATTTGCCTGTAAGCAAAAACTGGTGGGATCATAAAATAGAGAAAGTCATAGAAAATGATCAAATAAAACTGCTCTGGGACTTCAGAATTCAAACAGACAAGCACCTGCAACATAACACCCCAGACTTAACAATTGTCGATAAGAAAGACAAAAAAGTCTGGATAGTGGACGTGGCAGTGCCTGGAGATAGCAGAATAGACGAGAAAGAACTGGAGAAGATAACAAAATACGAAGACCTACAAATAGAAGTAGAAAGACTGTGGCAAAAGCAAGCAAGGGTAGTACCAATAGCAACAGGCGCCTTGGGTGCAATCCCAAAACAACTGGAGCACCACTTGAACACCATTGGCATTGACAAATTCGCCATTAGTCAATTGCAAAAGGCGGCCTTACTAGGAACTGCTTCCATCCTGCGACGATACCTGTAATACCATCAAACATCCACATCTGCCTATCCCAGGTCCTGGGTAAGGACTCGATAGGTAGACAAAATGCCAAATCCAGTCTGAACATCTGGCTGACTGTGCGATGATCCATAATAATAAAAGTTGGAAGGGACCTTGGAGGTCATCTAGTCCAACCCCCTGCTCAGGCAGGAAACCCTACACCATTTCAGACAAATGGCTATCCAGTCTCTTCTTAAAACCTTCCAGCGTTGGAGCATTCACTGCTTCTGGAGGCAGGTTGTTCCACTGGTTAATTGTTCTCGCTGTCAGGAAGTTTCTCCTTAGTTCCAGGTTGCTTCTCTCCTTGATGAGTTTCCCTCCGTTGCTTCTTGTCCTTCTTTCTTCAGGCGCTTTGGAGAAGAGCTTGACTGCCTCTTCTTTGGGGCAGCCAGCTATGCTTGAAGTGGCCAAATTTGGAGACCCCCGCCCCAAATAAAGCTTCTAAGCTGCCAAGGGAGCCAAACCAGACAATTTGTGATTTTCTCCCCTGTGATGCTACCAAGCCTCCAGCGACAGAGCTGGACTTATGGGGGGGACAGCCTCTGGACCCCAAGGGGCGGGTGGGTGGGGGGGAGAAGGCATGGCTTCCCACGTCTTTAACTGCCCCAGGGGCGTCTTTGGCCAAGCAGGCAGCCAGACTTCTCTGTGTCCGGGACCCCCATGGCCCGAGGCCAGGCAGAGCAGGGTCTCTGGTGGGGTGGACGTCTACAACTACACAAAGCTGAGCGTGTCCCTGTTGATGGGACTAGAACAGTGGTCCTCAACCTTTTTAATGCCGCGACCCCCAACCGGTCGTAAGTCGAGGACTACTCAACTGGTGCAGCACCATTTGCAGAATGGGGCTTTTGGCGGGCTCAGCAGGGCAGAGACAGCCTAGACAATTCCTATTGGCTTTTGAAAGCCAATAGAATTAGAGTCTATTCAAGAGAGTCTATTCTATTGGCTTTCAAAAGCCAATAGAATAAAAAGGAGGAGCACAGCTAAGGAAAAGGGGGAGAAAAATGGCGGACTGCGTTGTTTGGCGACCCCCGTGAAATGGTCGTTCGACCCCAAATGGGGTCCCGACCCACAGGCTGAGAACCATTGGACTAGAAGCTGAAAGACAAACTGCCAGAGCCTTGCAAACATAACATTATTTACTTCAATAGACAAATAGGAGATCAACCCTTGCTTTCACCTCCGGGCCATCTTCAGACAAACAAATCCACAAGATGCTGGACCTCAGTGAGGCTGGACACTTCAGCCGGCAACGTGGAGAGGGCCTGGAGGCAAATAGGAGAGCACTGAGGCCACTGGGCTCCAGCCTGCAGCAGCCGTGCAAAAAACAGCAGCGGGAGAGGGAGTGGGGGGGGGGTTTCCCCTCTTCTCTTGAGGGTCTTGAACCGTTCTTGGCGAGGCTGCCTGGCTGGCTGGCATTTTGCCTCAGAAGCCGCAAACCTGGCCGACTGTCATGGCAGCCATGCCCTTAGCTGGCAAGCCAAAGGGAGCATGTGAATCCCAGAAGGCATGATTTGGAAGGGACTGTAGAGGTCATCTAGTCCTCCCCTTCCTATCCCTAAGAGGTGGCCATTTGAAAAACCCCCTCCCAAAATAGAAGAATCACTATTACTTTAGGCAGAATCCTCTCTATTGGAAGGGTCTCCAACCGTGGGCACTTGAAGACTTCAAATCCCAGAATTCTCCAGCCAGCTATGAAGGGAGGGGAGTTCGTGGGGGGGGAGGAGCGGGAGGGGGGAAAAAACCTGTGGGGTCCTTAGTGGTCTCTCTGATCTGGGTGGTTTCCTTGCAGACGTTTCACAACCCAACTAGGTTACATCATCAGTGCTAGAAGGGAGTGGGCTTTAAGGATGGAGGGTCTTATAGCAGGACTGGCTGGGGAATTCTTGGAGTTGAAGTCCACAAGTCGCCAAGGGTGGATATCCCTGCTCTATGTGAAGCTTAATCTACTGCGTGAGTGCAAGGTCTGCTCAAAACAAGAGGACTAGCCCCTTAGGTGCCCCAAAGGATTTGCCCCCAATCCAGGAGCCTCAAAATTTGCCCCCAAACTTATTGCTACTTCCGGTCTTTCTCAGAATAAAGCCAGGGGCGAGTGCTATCCTGATGGACTTCTGCCTGCCTCCGGGACTTCGTCAGGCAGGGCCCCGGACACCCACCTGCTTTAGCTTCGCCTCCAGCTTTTCCTGGTGCCGTAGCAGCTGCTGGGCCTGGCAGAGCCGCTCCTCCAGGCCTCTCACCTGCGGGCACAACCACGGAGCCCCAGAGTCAGGACAGGCCCTGAAGGCCGGCCCACCCGGAGGGGAGACCCCGGCCCACCCGGCAGACCCCCACCTGCAGCACGTGGCTGGTCAGGGCCTTCGTATGGTCAGTGTCCTTCTGCAGAAGCAGCTCCTTCAGCTTTCCTACCTGTGGGGGATGAGAGGCCGTCACAAGCCCGGAAAGGGGGCACCTGAGCACGCACAGAGTGCCCGCTCTGCTCAGCAAGGGGCGACTTGTGATCCCGCACCCTTTTGCACAGGAAAAAAGAGATTCCTCACTGGCCAGATCTTATAGCTCAGTACAAGAGAGTCCTCGGCTTACAGCCATTTGTTCAGCGACCATTCGAAGTTACAACGACACCAAAGAGACTTATGACCGGGTTTCACACTTATGACCTTTGCAGTATCCACATGGTTAAAATTCGAACACTTGGCAACTGGCCTGGATTTATGACGGTCGCAGGTCCCTGGGAAGTGTGTATGTGTGTGTGGGTTTTACTGCGATCCCCTTTTGCAAACACAACTAGGCCTCAAATTTCCGCTCCTAAGCAAGACAACAGTTTCATTGTTGTGACCTTTCCTGCCACCGTTAAGTGAATCACTGAAGCTGTTAAGTCAGTTAACACGGACATTAAGTGTGTCTGGCTCTCCCCCACTGACTTTGCTTGTCAGAAGGTCGTAAAAGGGGATCACGTGACCCCAGGAGACGACAACCGTCATAAATACGAGTCAGTTGCCAAGTGTCCAGATTATGATTGTGTGGCCGAAGGGATGGCGAAATGGTCGTAAGTGTGAACAATGGTCCTAAGTCATTTTGTTCAGTGCTGTTGAAATTTCAAACAGATGGCAGGAAGGTTGGGATCACCCATATTTCAGGTAGCCTCCTTCTAGATAAGGAGGTTCCAGAACAGAGGTGGGGACTTTAAATCCCAAAAGGCTGGTTGAGGAATTCTGGGAGTTGAAGTCCACAGGTCGCAAAGGCACCATAGTGTAGGACAGAGATAGGCAATCTTGGCTCTTTTGTAGACTTCAACTCCCAGAATTCCTGAGCCAGCATGGGGGAACTATGGCCCCTTTATGACTGGTGGACTTCAACTCCCAGAATTCCTGGGCCAGCAATGGGGAAACTATGGCCCCTTCATGATTGGTGGACTTCAACTCCCAGAATTCCTGAGCCAGCATGAGGGAACTATGGCCCCTTCATGACTGGTGGACTTCAACTCCCAGAATTCCTGGGCCAGCAATGGGGAAACTATGGCCCCTTCATGACTGGTGGACTTCAACTCCCAGAATTCCTGAGCCAGCATGGGGGAACTATGGCCCCCTTCATGACTGGTGGGCTTCAACTCCCAGAATTCCTGAGCCAGCATGGGGGAACTATGGCCCTGTCATGACTTGTGGACTTCAACTCCCAGAATTCCTGAGCCAGCAAGGGGGAACTATGGCCCCTTCATGACTGGTGGACTTCAACTCCCAGAATTCCTGAGCCAGCACGGGGGAACTATGACTCCTTCATGACTTGTGGACTTCAACTCCCAGAATTCCTGAGCCAGCATGGGGGAACTATGGCCCCTTTATGACTGGTGGACTTCAACTCCCAGAATTCCTGAGCCAGCAATGGCTCAGCTTGGAAACCTCTCCCTTTCCCCTCAGCATGGCTGGCTCAGGAATTCTGGGAGTTGAAGTCCACCAGTCATAAAAGAGCCAAGATGGCCTACCCCTGGTGTGGGAGATGACCAGGCGAGCCCGAGGGAGGCGGGCCCAAGCTGTCATCATTCTCCCTTCGTGCTGGGAGGAGTTCTAAGCCCCGCCCATCTTGAATGCCTTCCTTATCTCCCGCTCATTTGCCTTGACCGTTAGTTGCCCAGATTCTTGCAGAGAACTTAAACTTGCGATAAATCTTGATAACCTTCTCCCGATTTCCGGGGTGCTTGACAGATTCCCACCCGTGTTCCAGATCCTGCACCAGGTGACAGAAAGGAGGGGATCCCAAAAACTTCAGCATGGGCTGGAATTATGGCTCCCGCAAGGGTCCTAGAAGCCAGGATCGGTGCAGCCCCCTCCCCCAGTCCCTGGCACCTCCTGTCGCAGCCAGATCTTCTCCTGGACATCGGGCAGTCGGGTCCCGCTCAGCTCGTCCCACAGAGTGGCGGCCGTCGTCTCCGACTTCTGCAGCTCCTCCCTCAGCAGGGCCACCTCCTCTCGCAGGGTCTGGGGGGGGGGGGAAAGGCTGGTCAGTTGCCGGTGGGGCAGGGCGAGGAGACCACCTCCCAGCTTGTGCCCCTCCCCCTGGACGTACCGCCACTTCCCTCCTCTGGTCGCTCAGCTGGAATTGCTTCTCTCCTTGCTGACGCAGCAGCTCCCGCAGCTCCTTCTCGCTCTGGGGGGGGGGGAGAAAGAAGGGTCTTTGGGGGCAGCTGGAGGAGGAAGCCAGTCCAGCTTCCAGGACTTAGTGGGGCTTGGGGGGAGATGGCAGTGGCAGAGCACAACCCTCCCTTCAAAGCAGCCGCCCCTGCTGAGGATGGAGGCCACCAGGTTGCAGAAGGTGGCCCGGTTAGATGACCTTTGGGAGTATGACTGAGAATCCCAGCTGGAAGGGCCCTGCCTGAACCACCTAGATGCCCCCTGTTGGATTCTTTAAATATATATATATTTACAACATTAAAATATAAACTCAAAAAAAAGAGATAAAATACAAAAACAAAGAAAAACTAAACAAGACATTAAAAATGTTTATAAAAAAACACATAAATTGTCCATCTTGTTGAATATTAATGAATATATGTCAAGAATAATAGCCCCCCCCCCGTTTCAAAACAAGCATACAATTTCTGGCATGCTAGAACAAGGGGGTGTCCAATTATGGCAACTTTAAGACTTGTGGTCCTCGACTCCCAGAAAAGTTGGCTATGGAATTCTGAGAGTCAAAGTCTTAAAGTGACTATGGAATTCTGGGAGTTGAAGTCCACAAAAGTTGACTATGGAATTCTGGGAGTGGAAGCCCACAAATCTTAAAAGATGACTATGGAATTCTGGGAGTCAAAGTCCACAAAAGTTGACTGTGGAATTCTGGGAATGGAAGCCCACAAGTCTTAAAAGATGACTATGGAATTCTGGGAGTTGAAGTCCACAAGTCTTAAAGCTGACTATGGAACTCTGGGAGTTGAAGTCCACAAGTTGCCACGGCTAGCGTGTCCCAGCCCACGCAGCCCCCCCCCCCCCCGCAGCGCACCTGGATCCTCTGGTGCAGGGCCTTGCTGAGCTTGGAACGGGTGGCGTTGCAAGTGTCCATCTCGGCCTGGTGTTCCGTTTGCGACGTCTCCAGCTGCTGCTCCAGCTGCAAACTGCCAAGAGGAGGAAGGCAGCTCAGCGCACAGCTGCTTCCCCGGTGAAGGACCAGGAAGACCCCTCTTCCATCTTGGTCCATCAGAGCCAGCGAGCAGCATCCCCCCCCCCATCCGGCCAGCGCTCACATCTGTGCCTGCCGCTCTCTGACGTCTTCTTGGCAGCGCCTGGCCAGGAGGCGCAGCTGCTCCAGCGCCAGGCGCAGATCCTGGGTGTGGCTGGCCAGGGAGGCCTCAATCTCTGCAGGGAGAGTCCGGTCAGTGAGGAGGGAGGGCAAGGGGGGGGTAGGAAGAGGGGGGGTTGCCTCAGAGCAGAGTCAGAATCACAGAATTGGACGGGACCTTGGAGGTCTTCTAGTCCAGCCCTGTACTCAGGCAAGAGACCCCCTAGACCAGTGGTTCTCAACCTTTTTAATGCCGTGACCCCCAACCGGTCGTAAGTCGAGGACTATTCAACCGGTCGTAAGTCGAGGACTACTCAACTGGTGCAGCACCGTTTGCAGAATGGGACTTTTGGTGGGCTCAGCAGGGCAGAGACAGCCTGGACAATTCCTATTGGCTTTGGAAAGCCAATAGAATTAGACTCTATTCAAGAGAGTCTATTCCATTGGCTTTCGAAAGCCAATAGAATAAAAGGGAGTAGCACAGCTAAGGAAAAGGGGAAAAAAAATGGCGGACTGCGTTGTTTGGCGACCCCCGTGAAATGGTCGTTCGACCCCAAATGGGGTCCCGACCCACAGGTTGAGAACCACTGCCCTATACCATTCCTGACAAGTGGCTGTCCAGTCTCTTTTTAAAAACCAGGGATGTCCAATCCTGGAACTTTAAGACTTGTGGACTTCAACTCCCAGAATTCCTGGAAGTTGAAGTCCACAAGTCTTAAAGTTGAAGTCCACAAGTCTTAAAGTTCCCAAGGCTGGACACTCTTAGCCTACACCACACTGCCCAATCTCTTCTCAAAAGCCCCCCGTGATGGAACCCCCACAACTCCCAGAGGCTAGGAGTTCCACTGGCTCATTGTTCATACCTGAGGGCTGGGGAGGAGGGGCCGGGGCTGCGCGCATAAACGCGGTGGTCTCGCTCCAGAGGCCTGGGATCGTTTTGTCTGAAAGAGACAAAGGTTGCCTTCTTTGGGAAGCTCCCTCAAACCAGGATAGGTGGAATTTAAGCAGTTCTCGACTTACGACCGTTCGTTTAGTGACTGTTCCCTGAAAAAAGGGACTTAGGGCTGCTTTTTCCTGTGGCAGCATCCCCCAGGGTCACGTGATCAAAATCCGGGCGTTTGGCAACTGACGTGTATTGACGACAGTCGCAGTGCAAGCCCCCATTCACTTAACCAGCGTGTGACTGACTTAACATCTGCGGGGACTCACTTAGCAATGGTGGAAAGGAAGGTTGTAAAATGGGACAAAACTATTGAAGGTGTGTCTTGCTTGACACAAAAACTATTCTCTCAGTTGTGGTTGTAAGTCAAGAACCCCCTCTAACACACACATCACATTAAAAATGGCTAAAAACTAATAATATAGCGAATAATAATAACATGGTTAACAATACAGTTAAACTACAAGAGAACTATAGAGAAAGCGGGTTGTTGAGCTGATAGCTCCACCTCTTCCCCGCCCACCCCCCCCTGGCAAAATCAGAATTTTGTGTGTTTTATTCATTTGTTCATTTCTTTATTAAATTTACTGGCTGCCCCTTTTTCCAGAGGCTAATCCCGGGCGGCTTATAATATTAAAAAAATAAAACGATTTGTCAAGGTAATGATTTAAAAGCTAACCAGCTGATGTAATGCGAGATATAATAATCAAGTTGGAAGGGACCGTGGAGGTCTAGTCCAACCCCCTGCTCAGGCAGGTAACCCTATACCATTTCGGACAAGTGGCTGTCCAGTCTCTTCTTAAAAACTTCCAGTGTTGGAGAATTCACCGCTTCTGGAGGCATGTATAATGTATGATGTAATGATGGGAATGACTCAGCAGGGTCTGTGTCCCTTTAAGAGCCTTGTATAAAAGGAAGGCTCTGCTGCTGTGTTCTCTCTCGTTTTCCTGCTGTAACTGCTGTGTGTTGGAGACTGCTATATTAACACGTGTAAGTATATTGTTCCTGAGGTATGATAATGTAGATACTGTAAGATAAACCACCATTTAATATAGACCACTGTTTACTGTGTTTACTCCTGGGTTAGGGCAAGGAGACTGTGCACACTCTGACACTGACTAGGTAAACAATACAAATAAAATACTGTAAAATATAGGAGGTCCTCAACTTACCACAGCTCATTTAGTGACCGTTTGAAGTTACAATGGCCCCGAAATAAAGTGACTTAGGGCCGTTTTTCACACTTACGACCGTGGCGGCATTTCAACATGGTCACACGATCAAAATTCAGGTGCTTGGCAACCGACTCGTGTTTACGACGGTCACAGTGTAAATTGACGGAAGGAAAGCCAGATTCACTTAACAACCATGTTACTAATTTAACCATCGCTGTGATTCGCTTAACAAGTGTGGCGAGAAAGGTTGTAAAACGGGGCAAAACCTCACTTAACCACCGTCTCACTTAACAGTGGAATTTTGGGGGGGAGCTTGTAAGTCGAGGACCAAATGCAGGTGGCCAGAGAAGGGCTCCTCACCTTCCTGGGATGCCGCTCGCAGGACGCTGTCCACCAGGGAAAGCCCCGGGCGCTGGGAGGGGCGCCGGCCCGGAGTGCGAGTGCTGCTCTGGACTGCCTGGGAAACAAGCCACAGTTGAGGATGGCCCTTTCCGGAGAAATTCAGGGGCCACCAGCCCAGCCAGCAAACTGGGTCCGTCCTACCTCTCCTGGCAGGGCCGTCCGCAGGAGGTCCACAGCCCCCAGGCACTGGGCGTGGAGACCCCCCAACTCCTCCACAGCCCGGGAGAGCCCCCCCAGGCCGCTTTCCATGCCCCGGAGCTCAGCCCTGGCCTCGTCCAGCTCGGCACTCAGCGACTCCTGCTCCTGCCTGCGGGAAGGGAGGGGGTGGAGGAAGAGTCAGAGGGTGGGCTCGGCCGCCCCGGACCCGAGGGATCGGAGAGGGGGAGCCCGGCCCTTACTGGAGTTTCCGGTGGGCATCCTTGAGGTCCTCCAGCAGGCTGCTGCGTTCTCTCAGAGCGGCGAGGCTGGCCTTCAGCTCTTCCTCCGTCTCGCTGAGCTGGCGGCGGGCAACCTGGTTCTCCTGCTCCAGAAACTGCAGGGGGGGGGGAGAAGGGTACCCCGAAATAGAGCCCAGGGCAGTCCAGGCCTCCCTTCCTTTCCCCCACCGCCAGCCCCCTCTCGGCCCCCAACCTACCTCGCGGCAATCCAAAGCCTCCCGAAACTCCCGCTGGGCACTCTCCCTCTCCTGCTGCGCCCGCTCCTTTTCCTGGGCCAGCCTGCGGGGGAGAACCCCCCCAAGTTAGGGGAGGGGGCTCCTGGATGTGCCAAAGCCAGTTTACAAGTCAGGAACAGCTGCGGGCAGCTCTCCCTTCACAGCCAAAAGTGAGCCCCAAGTATATGGGTAAAGGGTTTCCTGCCTGAGCAGGGGGTTGGACTAGATGACCTCCAAGGTCCCTTCCAACTTTACCACTATTATCCCTATTACAGGCTGCACCGCAAGGCCGTTTTTAAGTGAGTTTTGCCCCATTTTACGACCATGGTTAGTGAGAAGGTCGTTAAGCGAAGCTTGGCCTTCCCACTGACTTTGCTTGTTAGGAGGTCCCAAAAGGGGATCACACAACCCCGGGACACAGCGACCGTCGTAAATACGAGCCAGTTGCCAAGAGTTTTGAGCACACGACCCCGGGGACGTTGCAATGGTCGTAAGTGCGAAAAAACGGTCGTGAGTTTTTTTCAGTGCCGGTGTAAACTTCGAAGCGTCACTACGGACGGTCGTAAGTAAAGGACTCCTTGTGCCTCCGTCCGATGGGCGAGGCAACTGATGGTAAAATGGAAAGTGGGTTCAGAGCTTCACACACCCCTCAGACGGCCGGAGGTCTTCGCAGTTGCTGCCTCCCCCAAAACCTCTCAGCGCTACAAGAGTCTCACTTGGTCTTTGGGAGAATTAGAGGGGGGTGGAGGTGTGGGAATTGCCCCCTCGACTCCTGGGGGGCTGAAGTCCACCCTCCAATGAAGGAATCCAGGGGTTGGGCGCAGCCCTTTTAAGAATGGACGATTCATGCCTGGGGTGTCCAAACTTGGCCACTTTAAGACCTGTGGACTTCAACTCCCAGAATTCCCCAGCCAGCACAGCTGGCTGGGGAATTCTGGGAGTTGAAGTCCACAGGTCTTAAAGTGACCAAGCTTGATAAATAATCCCCAGGTGAAATTAAAGAAAAGAGAGACCCCAGACCCATCCAGAGGTTGTGCAGTGGTCGGAATCCCGGCAGCCATGGCTGAAAACATCTGGAGGGCGGCAAGCTGGCGAAAGCAGCCAAGCTGCTGCCTCCTCCCCCCCAGCACATCAGAACTCACCTGGCGGTCTCGTCCTGCAGCCGCTGGACGGCCGTCCTCTTCTCCTCCAGCTGCTGGGTGAGCGCCAGCTGTTCCTCCTGCAGCTGCTCCAGCTGGTATTCCGAGGCCCTCGCTTCTTCCAGAGCGGCCTGCAGGTCTGCGGACAGGGCAGGGGTCAAGCTCCCCCCCCACTCTTGCTGGGCAAGACCCCCACAAGGGGCTTGTCCTCCCCCTCCTTCCCCACCCCTCTGTGGTCAAGCCAGAGGAGCCAAACTTTGGTGACCTCTCGGCTCCAGGCCCGGCGTGCTGGACGCGCGCCACAATTCCCGGCGCCCGCTTTGGACCGGGCACAGCACCTCGTTGGGGC
The DNA here is from genome assembly GCA_039797435.1 of Crotalus adamanteus. Lineage (NCBI taxonomy): Eukaryota > Metazoa > Chordata > Lepidosauria > Squamata > Viperidae > Crotalus > Crotalus adamanteus. The sequence goes on along the minus strand of CM077918.1, from coordinate 358,473,242 downwards.
TCACCTTGGTCCAGCTGCCTGTTGGTTTCCACCAGCTCGTTCACCCGTCCCAGCACTTCAACCAGTTCCACCGTCCTCTCCTCCAGCTTCTGGCATACCTGCACATGTCACATAGGAGGGCATGGGCATTGTAGTCCCTGCCTGCCTGGCAGGGAGCCACGACAGCGGAACCCTCCAGTGGGGCTGACCACGGAGATGCACACCTATCAGCTCAACCCTGTTCTCCCCCTTCGCCAAAGGGGGATTTGGCCAGCTGGGAAGAAATGTTGGGGAGGGGGTCCAGAAGACCCCTGCTATAGAGAGAAAAAGAGGGGATCCGCCCTCTGTGCACCCCACCCATTTCCTTTGGAGGGGGGGCACCTTGCATGTCTGAAGGTCTCAGTGTCTGCAGAGGGGCTGATGGGCCAGAATTGAGACAGTATTTAATATTTATTTCCTACTAGCTGTACCCGGCCATGCGTTGTTGTGGCTCAGTGTGGTTAAATGGAAAAGAAAAGAGAAAGCGCACGTTTGTAATATGTTTAGTTTCACAGTGCTTGTGGGTATACAATATTTTTTGTTGTTCCATTCTGTGTGCAGATATAGAGATTATGTCCAACAGATGGCGCTGTTTTTCAAAGAAAGCATGTTTTTACCTGTCACAGGTGTGACATCTATATAATATAGGTATATAAAAACATGTCCGTATTCGAACACAACGTTGTGTCCAAATTTCAAAGCAATTGGTGAAGAACTTTCGGAGATTTAAGATTTTGAACAAACGAACATTTACATTTTTATTTATATAGATCAGTGGTTCTCAACCTTTTTAATGCCGCGACCCCCAACCGGTCGTAAGTCGAGGACTACTCAACCGGTCATAAGTCGAGGACTACTCAACAGGTGCAGCACCGTTTGCGGAATGGGACTTTTGGCGGGCTCAGCAGGGCAGAGACAACCTGGACCATTCCTATTGGCTTTTGAAAGCCAACAGAATTAGACTCTATTCAAAAGAGTCTATTCTATTGGCTTTCAAAAGCCAATAGAATAAAAGGGAGTAGCACAGCTAAGGAACAGGGGGAAAAAATGGCGGACTGCGTTGTTTGGCAACCCCCGTGAAATGGTCGTTCGACCCCAAATGGGGTCCCGACCCACAGGTTGAGAACCACTGATATAGCTAGATGTATATGTAGGGATGTGGGTCTATATACATACGTTGTACATAGTATGTTTAGGTGTGTGTCATGTACGCGTTTCACTTTGAGAGCGGGCAACTAAATTTCATTTTTGATGTGTGCCGTTGTGCCCACAGTAAAAAAAATGACAATAAAGATTATCTTATCTTCAGCTCAAAAGATAGGAGGGAGCCCTCGGCTTACGACCACAACTGAGCCCCCAATTTCTGTTGCTAAGTGAGACAACGGTTGAGGGTGTTTGGCTCCATTTTACAGCCTTTCCTGCCTCTGCAATTGTTAAGTTGGTCACTCAGTCGTTAAGTGAATCTGCCCCCCCAGGGGCTTTGCTTGTCAGGTCTCAAAAGGGGATCACGGGACACCCCCCCCCCGAGGGACGCTGTAACCGTGATAAATACGGGACATTTGCCAAGCGGCTGAATTTTCACCCTGTGATCGTGGGGATGCCATGACAGTCGTAAGTGTGAGGACTGGCCATAAGTAATTTTTTCCAGCACTGTGTAACTTTGCACCCGAAACCTTTGCCGAAGGATGAGGCTTTACGGCCGAAGAAAGCCAGAGGAAATGGGGGTGGGGGGACGCCTGGAAGGACGGAGTTTTGGGGACCCAGGAAAGCTGCACCACATCATCTGCAACACCGGAGGTGTGTGTTGGAGTGCAATGCAGCTTAGTCCTGATTTACAACAATTCGTTTAGTGACCATTCAAAGTTACGATGACGCTGACCAAAGTGATGACCGTTTCTCACTTACGATGACTCCAGGGTCAGGTGATCCCCTTGGGCGGCCTTCCGACAAGCAGAGTCCATAGGGGAAGCCAGACTCACTTAACAACTGTGTGACTGACTTAACAACCAGTGATTCACTTAACAACTGCGGCAAGAAAGGTCGTAAAATGGGGCAAAACTCACTTAAATTTTGGGCTCAGTTGTGGTCGTAAGTCGAGGACCACCTCTGGCACAGTGTCCACATAAGAAACTGGGGTGAGGGGGGGGATCAATAGGTCTCATAAGGACTGGAGCAGCCCCCCCCCCCAGGAAGGAGCCTTGCCTCATGGTGCTGGGCACTCTCAATCCGGACAGCCTCCACCTCCTCCGCCATCTTCCGCTGGGCCACGAGGCATCGGGCCACGGCGCTGCGGCAGCCTTGGTACTGTGGGGGGGAGGAGACCGAGAAGACCCTTGTCAGTGCAGGGAGGCTCTGGCAGGGGGGTGGGGGTGGGGGTCAGCACTTACGTCTAGCCGCATCTGCACCCAGTCAGCCTGCAGGGCCGCGGTGAGGCCGTCCCCTTGGGCCAGGTGGCGGCTGCATTCCAACAAGAGATCCGCCTGCAAAAAAAAGGGGGGGAGAGAAAGTGGCAGCCATTGGAGGCAGTGGCCAACCCCCCCTGGCCCGGCCAGAGCCGTAGCCCTCCTCGTGCCCCCACCTTGAGCGCCTTCGCCTCCTGCAGCAGGTCCCACAAGCGCCGCCGTGATTCGGCGCTCAGCTCCAGGGTGCGGATCTTGGCGGAGGCACCGGCCTGCAACGACTCCAGGACCAGGTTGGCCTGCAGGGAGAGCGGGAGGGGGGGGAGAGTGGGGGGGCACTGAGGTCTCCATCCGAGCAGCTCCCCTCCTATGGCCGTGCCAGCCCACGGGGCGTGACACAGGCAGTCCTCCACGTACGAGCACAAGGCAGTCCCCAATTTTTGTTGCTAAGTGAGTTTCGCCCTGTTTTACGACCTTCCTTGGCGCCACTCTTAAAGCGAATCAGCCCAGTTGTTAAGCAGCTCACACGGCTGTTAAGGGAACCCGGCTTCCCCCTCTGGGTTCGCTCCTCAGGGATTTGCAAAAACCGATCGCGTGACGCTGTGACCGTCATAAATACGAGCCGGCTGCCAAGCGCCCGAGTTTTGATCACGTGACCACGGGGAGGCCGGAACGGTCGTTAAGTGTGAAAAGACCACGGAACTTTGGTCACCAAATGAACCATCGTAAGTCGAGGACTACCTGTACAGGCACGGTCCTGGGGGAGCAAATTGGCAGCCGGGGCTGCAAACCTCCCCCCTCCAATCTCAGCCCCCCCCATTCTGCCCCGTTGCCCATGCCCAGCATTGCCAGCCCCCCCTCGCAGGGGGCTTTGGGGAGGAGGGGGAGGGCTGGGGGCGCCTGGCTGGCTCAGCTTTTTTGGGGGGGTGGGGGGGGGGGAGGAAGAGACCCAGGCCCCTCTCTCCTACCGCCTCCTTCGCCTTCAGGGCGACCTGCAGCTCCCCGGCCTTGGCCTGCTGCTTCTGGCCCCAGCGCTGGACCTGGGCCCGGCCCCGAGACAGCAGCCGGCCCAGCTGCTCCTGCTGCAGGAGAGGGAGAGGCCGGGTTCAGCCGGGAGAGAGGAAAAGAAGGGAAGGAAGGACAGGAAGAATGGAGGAAAAGAGGGGAAGGAAGAGAGGAAAGAAGGGAGGGAGGGAGGACAAGGGAGGAAGGGAGGAAGGAAAGAATGGAGGGAGGAAAAGAGGGGAAGGAAGAGAGGGAAGAATGGAGGGAGGGTGGACAAGAGAGGAAGAGAGGAAGGAAGGAAGGAAGGGAAGAATGGAGGGAGGAAAAGAGGAGAAGGAAGGGAGGGAAAAATGGAGGGAGGAAAACAGGAATGAAGGAAGGGAAGAATGGAGGGAGGGAGAAAAGGAGGGGAAGGAAGGGAAGGAAGAATGGAGGGAAGGAGAAAAAGAGGGGAATGAATGGAGGGAAGAATGCCGGGAGGGAAGAAAGGAAATGAGAGGAAGGGAGGAAAAAAGGAGAGGGAGGGAGAGGAAAAAAAGAAAAAAGAGAAAGAGGGGAGGGAGAAAAGAAGGAACAAGGATGAAAGAGGAAGGAAAGGGAAGGAAAGAGGAGAGAGAGAGGGAAGAAAAGAAGGAGAAAGGCAGAAGGAAAGAGGGAGGAGATGAGAAGGGCAGAAGGGAGGGAGGGCGCTCTCCCCCCCCCAGGGATGCTCACCTGCTCGTGCAGAGACCGCCGGTCGTCCTGGAGGTGCTGGAAGGAGGCCTCCACGGTGGCCTGGAGCTGCCTGGAATGGGAGGACCAGGCTCTCTGCCGGGGGGAGGGGGGGCACAGGTTGGGCAGGAAGGGGCCCAGCGGGTATTCGTGCCCGCTTTCCCCCAGCCTGGCACCCTCCAGGGTTGGGACAGTCCGGGGATCCTGGCCCTCCGGCTGGGGAAAGGGGGCTGCAACGGGCAGTCGGAAGCAGCAGGCTAAACCCAGGCACGAGGAAGGGGCTCCTGGACCTTCGGACACCCCCCAACCCCCCACCCGACCCCCCCGCAGCAGAGGGGGGAGCCTGCCCGCTTCTGATTGGCAGAAGGGGGGAGGGGGGACCCAGTTGCTCCTCTTCCTTCCTTAAGGAGGGGCCCAAAGACCCCCGGGGTGGGGGTCTCCCGGGTCTTTCTTTAACAACTGCTAGCTTGAAGTCATGCTGCATCTCCCTGGGGATACAGGCAGTCCTCAACTTACGACTTAAGTCGTAAGTTGAGGACTTCCTGTATCCCCAGGGAGATGCAGTGACTTCAAACGGTTGCTAAGTGACCAGCCGTAAAGAGAGGACCACCTGGGAGAGGGTTCCTGGGCCCGGCTTCCCACCGAAGCTGAGAGAGAACAGGGGAGCCGAGGCACCTGCCCCCCCCGGTCCCCAAGCCCCCTCCCCAAAGGGAGCAAGACCCGGCACTTGCCAGCTCCTCGTTGGCACCCTCCAGCCGCTGGGCCAGGGCCTGCCGGCTCTCCTGGCCCTCTTGCAGGGACTGGAACCGCAGTCGCAGCTCCCGGTAGAGACCGTGGTAGAGTCGCTCCGTCTGCCAAGGGAGAATAGAACAGGAGAGTTGGAAGGGACCTCAGAGGTCTTCTAGTCTAGCCCCCTGCCCAAACAAGAGACCCTAGATCAGGGGTGGGGAACCTCGGCTTTTATGACTGGTGGACTTCAACTCCCAGAATTCCTGAGCCAGCCATGAGGGGAAAGGCAGAGGTTTCCAAGCTGAGCCATGCTGGCTCAGGAATTCTGGGAGTTGAAGTCCACCAGTCATAAAGGGGCCATAGTTCCCTCATGCTGGCTCAGGAATTCTGGGAGTTGAAGTCCAAGAGTCATGAAGGGGGCCATAGTTCCCCATGCTGGCTCAGGAATTCTGGGAGTTGAAGTCCAGGAGTCATAAAGGGGCCATACTTCCCCCATGCTGGCTCAGGATTTCTGGGAGCTAAAGTCCAGAAGTCATGAAGGGACCATAATTCCCCTCATGCTGGCACAGGAATTCTGGGAGTTGAAGTCCACGAGTCACGGAGACATAGTTTCCCCATGCTGGCTGAGGAATTCTGGGAGCTGAAGTCCACCAATCAAAAAGCGACCATAGTTCCCCCATGCTGGCTCAGGAATTCTGGGAGTTGAAGTCCAGAAGTCATGAAGGGGGGCATAGTCCCCCCATGCTGGCAGAGGAATTTTGGGAGTTGAAGTCCAGAAGTCATGAAGGGGCCATAGTTCCTCCATGCTGGCTCAGGAATTCTGGGAGTTGAAGTCCAGAAGTCATGAAGGGGCCATAGTTCCTCCATGCTGGCTCAGGAATTCTGGGAGTTGAAGTCCAGAAGTCATGAAGGGGCCATAGTTCCTCCATGCTGGCTCAGGAATTCTGGGAGTTGAAGTCCAGAAGTCATGAAGGGGCCATAGTTCCTCCATGCTGGCTCAGGAATTCTGGGAGTTGCCCGATCCCTCCCCACCGAAGTGGTACCCATTTATCTACTCGCATTTGCCTGCTTTCGAACTGCTAAGTGAGAGAGGAAAGGGAACTCACCCCGTTCCGTGACGTTTGGGTCTGGAACCTGGGCTGGTTGACCTATCCCGGCAGGTCACCCTGCTCTCCCACCCCCAGCTTACCTCGTTGAACTCGGGGGTGGGGGTCTGGGTGGCCATGTCCCTCTGGTCCGCAGGCCCCACCCAGGCTGCTGGGGGGCGGAAGTCCTGGGCGGCCCGGATCTGGTGCGAGAGGGCTTCCATGATGACCAGGGTGCTCTGCAGGCGCCCCTCCAGCTCGGTCCGGGACAGGCGGCTCAGCTGATCCCGGGAACAGCTGGGGAGACAGGAGCCCCCCCCTCAGTCCAGGCAGGGCAGGGGGGCTCCCCCAGGAGGGACAGGTCTGGAAGATGGCTCTGCCAAGCCTCGGATTGCTAGGACAGGTCTCTGGGTCTTGAATTGCCAATTTAATAGTCAGTGCCCTGGAATTTTGGGGTCCCCCCCATCAACGTTCTGCCGCGATGAAGCCCCCACATTTGGCTCTCAGCCAGGATAAAGGTAGACTAAGGCGGCTGCTGGCTGAACCCTGCCCTATGAGCCTCTCTCGGGCTATGCTAGTCTGGTCTTCCTCAACCATGGCCCCTTTAAGACGAGTGGACTTCAACTCCCAGAATTCCCCAGCCAGCTATGGTGGCTGGGGAATTCTGGGAGTTGGAGTCCACACGTCTTAAAGTTGTATGGTGGAGAAATGCTGCCCAAGTCTCTTTGCAAACAAAGCAAAGCAAAACCTACGCCAGGGATAGGCAACCATGGCTCTTTTATGACTTGTGGACTTCAACTCCCAGAATTCCTGAGCCAGCACGGCTCAGCTTGGAAACCTCTCCCTTTCCCCTCAGCATGGCTGGCTCAGGAATTCTGGGAGTTGAAGTCCACCAGTCATAAAAGAGTCAAGGTTGCCTACCCCTGACCTAGGTTACGGCTGCTGCAACCTCGAGATGCAAGAACTATTGCTGCGGGGCGAGATTGTGGAAAAATTGAGGGCTGGTTTGGTCTGGTGGTTAAGGTGCTGGGCTAGAGACCAGGAGTGGTGAGTTCTAGTTCAGGGCTTTTCAACCAGTGGTACAGGTACCACCTGTGGTCCATTGGCACCTGGCAGGTGATACGCAACCATCCTAGAAAAGGGGTAGCGGGGAGGGGAATGAGCTGAACTGGCAGCAGCACCACACAGGCCTGAGTGAGAGATGGCTGGAGCTGCAGGGCTGAGCGGAAGCACCAGGATCAGCACCAGGCTCCAGCTGGAGCTCGGCGCTGATCCTGGTGTTTCTGCTGAGCCCTGAAGAAGCACCAAAGCTGGAGCTCAGCACTGATCCTGGTGCTTCTGCTGAGCCCAGAAGAAGCGCCGATCAGCTGGAATGTTGCAGCCTCTCCAGGGTCTTGTGATTTACATTCAGATGCTTGGCAACCGATTCATATTTATGACGGTCACAGTCTCCCAGGGTCATGTGAAGGGACCAAAACCTGCTGCAACAGGATCATGTGAAGCGACCAAAACCTGCTGCAACCACCCAGCAGACGGGGGGGGGGGGGGGAATAAAAACCAAACCCACCCTACCCCCGCTGCCAATCCCCAACAAAAATGCTCCCAACAATGAAAACCTTGGACAGGAGGAAGAGCGCGGCCAGGAGGGCAGGCAGGCGTCTTGCTCGGCTGTGGCTTGGGGGGGCACTTTTTTCAGGGCCATTGTAACTTCGAACAGTCACTAAGCGAACTGTTGTAAGTCGAGGACTACCTGTACCACCCATTCCTCACCCTCTCTTCTCCCTTCCCCCGAACTCCCAGCCAGAGCGACAATGGGAAAAAGTGGCCTGGCTGCCTCAGTTTCCCCCCGGGCCCCAGCCTTGAAGGGCCGGTGAAGGTATGGGGGAGGGGACCCTCTGTGCCAGGCCCTTCCATCAGACTTACTGCCAGAGGAGGGAGTCGGTCTCGGCTGTGCTGTCGGTGGTGGTGGCCTTCTCCGCAGGGGAGGTGTTAACGCCAGCCTCCCGGAAGCTCAGCTGGGAGGTCCAGGCAGCTGCAGACGCCACAGAGACGGGGGCGACGCTGGTGCCCTGATTTTTCCGTGGGAGGCTGCAGGCTTGGGCACAGGCGGGGCAGGCAGGGCTCCCCCCTTTGGGGCCTGGCCAAGAGGGGTCCATCGCTGCTGGAGACACCCCAAGTCCATCCTCCAGGATGCTCAGAGGAGACCCCCAGAGGCCGTGGCACCCGCAGCCCGCCAGGCAGATACGGGCAGGGCCCGGGTCCTGGCACAGGACAGGCAGTTCCTGGCCCTCTGGGGAGGCCGAGGCATCAGCCTCCGGGGCAGCGGAGCCAGGTAAGGGGGCCGGGCTCGGCTCCGAGGGGGTCTTTGCCCCCAAGTCCTGGCAGCTCACAGGGGTTGCCCAGGCTCCTGCAGACGCCCCCGAGACAGGCGTGCTGGTACGTTGGTCCTGCAGCAAGGCCGGAGGCAGGCAGGGGCTCCTGTGAGACTCCGGGGGACCAGGGCTGGCAGTGGCCCCCAGCTCAAGGGTCCGGGTGCTCTCCTCCTCCTCCTCCTGGGGGGTCCCGGGTGCGAGGCTGCGGCGGAGGTCGGCGAGCATGGGCGAAGCGGGCAGGAGCTGCTCCAGCCAGACCAGGGGGGCCGTCCAGGAGATGGTGCCAGGTGCGGGTGATCCGTCGGGCCCATCCTGGGCAGAGGAAGCCGCCGGGTCCTGAGGTCAAACAGGGGGAGGTTAAATGGGGGGGGGGAGAGACTCCAACTGCCATTGCAGAGGGAACAGGGCCCAGAGCGGGAGGCTGGCAAGGGCCCCTCCCTGACTCTGCAGGGGGCCTTGGCTTACAGCACAGCCTGGCTCGGGAGGAGGAACCCACAGAGGGGCCAGAAGGGCCCAAAGCAGGTTAGGTGCCCAGGGTTTCTAGTCCTCAAGACTTTCAGCCGCCCTCCCCCTTGGACTCTCAACCACGAGAGAGGATACGGGGCCCGTTTCACGCTTTCCACAGAACTCCCGGGGAAGAGAAGCCTCCCTGCAGCTTCGTTTCTTGCCCCGACACGGAAGTCGGCCAAACACGCGTCCCCTTCCCCACTTAAGCGCCCCGTTTGAGACCCTCCCAATAGCTAGGCGGCGGCAGCTTCCACCGCAGGGAGGGCGACACCGGCAGCCCCCGCTGCAAAAGCCGCTGGGGAGGATGGGCCTTGCAGTCCAGCCCCTTGGAAGCCTCCCCCGCCCCCTTCCCAGCGCCCCGCACCCACCTGGACCCCCGACTCAGCCATGCCGGAGAGACTCGCCGCCGCCGCCGCGGGTTTTTTTGAATGAAACCGCCGCCGCGCCTCCTCTGATTGGTCGCGTGACGTCATCGGCGGCGGGAGGGGGGAAGGGGCCCACCGCCAAGCCACGCCCATCGGCCCTGTTCCAGGACGCTGATTGGCGGGGACGCCACAGCTCGCGCAGCGCACAGCTGCGCGCGTGTCTCTCCCTGCTCCCCCCCCCCGCCCCTTTCCGAATCGTGGGAATACTCCGACACGCTTCTTGTAGCTGCTGACGGTCAGGAGTAAACGTTATTTTCCCGCAGCAGAAAGGATGTTTGCCCGGGGCTAGAGTAGTGAAGGTCAAGGAGTTTAGAATTTATTTGATAAGTGTTTCGTTTTTAATTATAATTTTTTTGTAACGTGGGAACGGAACGAAGAAGCTTGCCCGGAAAACCAGATATATGTAACTCGTTAACCACAACGTAAAGGGCTCTCTGTGGGCGCTGTCACCGAGAAGAGGGGATTGAGTTACTCTCCAGAGCACCTGGAGGCAGGAGGAGTAACCGGTAAAAGACATTAAAGAGAGATCCAGCCTGGAAACCATTTCCTGGTAGTGAGAACAATTAATCGGTGGAGCTGCAGGCTTTCAAAAATAAGACATTTGACTGGGATGCTACAGAGCCGTCTTTCTCCACCTTGGCCTTTGAAGACGGGTGGACTTCCAGTTGAAATCCACTCGTCTTCAAACCACCAGGTTGGAGAAACACTAGTAATAGTAGTAAAGTTGGAAGGGACCTTGGAGGTCATCTAGTCCAACCCCCTGCTCAGGCAGGAAACCCTATACCTCGGACCAATGGCTGTCCAGTCTCTTCTTAAAAACTTCCAGTGTTGGAACGTTCACAGCTTCTGGAGGCAGGTTGTTCCACTAATTAATTGTTCTCACTGTCAGGAAGTTTCTCCTTAGTTCCAGGTTGCTTCTCTCCTTGATTAGTTTCCATCAGTGGCTTCTTGTCTTGCCTTCAGGTGCTTTGGAAAATAGCTTGATTCCCTCTTCTTTATGGCAGCTCCTGAGATATTGGAATACTGCTATCATGTCCCCCCCTTGTCCTTCTCTTCGTTAAACTAGACATACCCAATTCTAGCAACCCAATTCTAGCTATATATATAGCTTCTGTCTTGCAGAGACAAGCTATACTGAGCCAGTATTCCAAGTGTGGCCTTACCAAGGTGTTGTAAAGAGGTATTAACACTTCACGTGATGTTGATCCTGTTTATACAACCCAGGATTGTACTAGCTTTTTTGGCTGCTGCTGCACATGGCTGGCTCCTGGTCAAGTGATCATCCACCTGGACTCCAAGGTCCTTCTCACAGTGGCTGTTTTTAAGCCAGGTCTTGCCCAGTCTGTACTTACACCTTTGATTTTTCCTGCCTAAATGTACAACTTTGCTTTTCTCCACATTAAACTCATTTTTTTGGGCAGGGCCCATTGTTCCAGTTGGTCAAGATCTTTTTGGATCCTGAGCTTGTCTTCTGGGGTGTTGACTAATCCTACCAGTTTAGTGTCATCTGCAACTTTTATGAGTTTATTTATTTATGAGACTTATATACCGCTTTAAATGCAAGCACTCTCTAAGTGGTGTACCCCAGTAAGCAATGTATATATATATTTACATTGCCCCCAACAATCTGGGTCCTCATTTTACCTACTTCGGAAGGATGGAAGGCTGAGTCAACCTTGAGCCGGTGAGATTTGAACCACTGACCTGCTGAACACAGTCATCTAAAGTGGAGTTTACTGGGCCTAAGACGGAGCCTTATGGTACCCCACTGCTTACTTCCCTCCATGTGGATGTAGTGCCACTGAGGACTACTCGTTGGTTTCCCGGTTTGGAGACAGAAGCCTTTTTGCTGAAATGCAACAATAAAATTATTAAAGGATCTTCCGAATCAGTGGCTAATCGGAGTGAGCAGGCAGAGGAGGAATCTGAAGGCAGCTATGTGAACATTACGATTGGTGGACTTCAACTCCCAGAATTCCTCAGCCTCCCCAGGAATTCTGGGAGTTGAAGTCCACAGGTGGTAAAGCTGCCATCCTTCCCCTCCCTGGCCTTAGGCCAATTTGGGTTTGGAGGTGCCCCTCTGTGCTAGGGGAGACAGGAGGTAGCAAGGAACACCTGTAGGAAATTCTTTTATTGCTCTGAAGTAACAAGAAATATATAACTATATATGTATGTGCTAAACCTAGAACGCAGTAGAATGTCAACGTGATTGGAAGGAAAATGGGAAAAACTAAAAGGTAAACAGAAACCCTGCTCAGAGGATCTCATTGCTCAGAATTCAGCAAGGGGGTCTTTTAAGCAACTTAGGCAGGAATTAGAGTAGGGGGTGTCCAACTTACGGAGCTTTAAGACCTGTGGACTACAGCTCCCAGAATTCCCCAGCCAGCTTTGCTGGCTGGGGAATTCTGGGAACTGTAGTCCACAGGTCTTAAAGCTCCCAAGGTGGGATGGACAGCCTGGATTAGAAGGAGCTCTTTATTGTGTAAACCCTGAGTAGCCCCCCCCCAGACCCTGAACCATGTTCCCCCTCCCCAGAACAGCAAGCAGAGACCCCTGCAGAGGCCCCCAAAAGAGATTCCCAGGGGGAGACGGAGGACAAAGCCCCCTGCGGGGAGACGGAGGCAGTCTGCGGCTGGAAAAGTCTGAACCAGTAGAGCATCCTCGACGTACGACACAATTTAGCCCAAAGTTCCTGTTGCCGAGCGAGACAGACGTTAAGTGAGTTTTGCCCCATTTTACGTCCTTTCTTGCCATAGACGTGAATCCCTGCAGTTGTTAGGAACATGGCCGTTAATCCGGCTTGCCTCATTGATTTTGCCGGTCAATAGGTCGCCAAAGGGGATAGAATAGAATAGAATAGAATATAGAATAAAATAAATAGGATAGAACAGAATAGAATAAGAATAGAAACAGAATAGAAATAATAATTAGAATAGAATTAGAACAGAATAGAAATAATAGAATAGAATAAGAATAGAAATAAGAATAGAATAGAATATAGAATAGAACAGAACAGAATAGAATATAGAATAGAATAAATAGGATAGGATAGAAGAGAACAGAATAGAAATAAGAATAGAATAGGAATAGAATAGAATAGAATAGAATAGTAAAATAGAATAGAATAGAATATAGAGTAGAATAGAACAGAATAGAATAAGAATAGAAATAGAATAGAATTAGAATAGAATGAATAGAAATAGAATAGAAATAATAGAATAGAATTAGAGTGATAAGAATAGAATAGAATAGAATAGAATAGAATAGAATAGAATAGAATAGAATAGAATAGAATATAGAGTATAGAATAGAATAGGAATATAGAATATAGAAAGAATAGAATAGAATAGAATAGAATAGAATGTAGAATAGAATAGAACAGAATAGAAATAAGAATAGAATAGAAATAGAACGAATAGAATACAATGTAGAGTAGAATAAAACAGAATAGAATAGAAATAGAATAGAATAGAATAAGAATAGAAAAGAAATGATAATAGAATAGAATAGAATTAGAGTGATGATAAGAAGAATAGAATAGAATAGAACAGAATAGAAAGAATAGAATAGAAAGAATGAAGAATAGAATAGAAGGAATGAGGAATAGAATAGAAAGAATAGAAGGAATGTAGAATAGAATAGAATAGAATAGAATAGAATAGAAGGAATGAAGAATAGAATAGAATAGAATAGAATAGAATAGAATAGAATAGAATAGAATAGAATAGAATAGGAGATGGAAGGGACCTTGGAGGTCTTCTAGTCCAGCCCCCCCCCTCAAGCAGGAGAACCTAGACCGTCTCAGAAAGGTGAGTATGACTCCGTTGCCCAGCATTTCAATTTTGATCACGTAACCATGGGGATCAAGTCCTAAGTCGCTTTTTTCAGTGCCGCTGTAACTTCGAACAGTCACTAAGTCAACGGCTGTAAGACGAGGACTGCCTGTAGTAACAATATCCAAACTGGAGGAAGAACAGAACTTTCCCATCCCTCCGCCCATCCCACTCTGCAAATCTGCCTCTTCTGCCTCCCAACCTTGCTGGTCTCCAAACCCACATCCGCCCTTCCTTCCCGAAACACCACGAGGGCTGGGGGGGGGGGGGCGAAGGAAGCTGGTGCCCAGGTCCTGCGGGTGGCAACGGGCACCCGCCTTGGAGATTTACGGTGGGGTCTTGGCCCGAGGATCCACACCAAGAAGGGCCTGCCAAGAGCCCCTCTTGGGCACTGCTGGGGCACCCCGGGGAATGCCAGTGGCTCAGGGCCCCCCCAGGTCACAGTCAAACTCCAAGAAGGCATCAGTGTCCGCTGGGGGGCTCTTGAGTTGCTGCCAGCCCAGGGCAAAGTCTGCCGGTTGCTTCCTGAGGATGTCGGCATCAAAGCTCATGCCGCAGAAGAAGAGCTGGGCGCGGAAGTGGTGGAGGCGGCAGGGCCGGCGCTGAGGGTCCTGGCACAGGAGCTGGGAGGGGGAGAGAGGGGAGCGGGGGCTACTTGACAAGCACCTGGATGATGCTTGTTCAGGTGTGGGCCTTCCCCAGTCCTGGGGGGCGCGAGTTGGCACTTCCTCCGACTCAGCCGAAGGAATAGAATAGAATAAAATAGAACAGAAATAAAACAGAATTACCACAGAATAGAATAGAATGGAATGGAACAGAATATAGAATAAAAGGGGATCAGGTGAATAGAATAGAATAGAATAGAATAAGGAATGAATAGAATAAGGAATAGAATAGAATAGGAAAATAGAATAGAATAGAATAGAATAGAATAGAATAAATTAAAACACTAGAATAGAATAGAATAAGGAATAGAATAGAATAGAATAGAATAGAATAGAATAGAATAGAATATAGAATAGAATAGAAATAAGAAATAGAATAGAATTAAAATAAGGAATAGAATCAAATAGAATAGAATAGAATATAGAATAGAATTAAAATAAGGAATAGAATACAATGGAATAAGAATTAGAATAGAATAGAATATAACGTAACAGAATAGAATAGAATAGAATGTAGAATAGAATAGAATAATGAATAGAATAGAATAGAAATAAACAGAATAGAATTAAAATAAGGAATAGAATCAAATAGAATAGAATAGAATAGAATATAGAATAGAATTAAAATAAGGAATAGAATACAATGGAATAAGAACAGAATAGAATAGAATAGAATGTAGAATAGAATAGACATATAGAATAGGATAGGATAGCAGCTGGAAGGGACCTTGGAGGTCTTCTAGTCCAGCCCCCTGTTCAAGCAGGAGGACCTATACCATTTCAGATGTGGATAAGCCCTCCTTGCAGAACCCTCAGTAAGCAGGAAAACCCAGATCTTCATAGATTCCTGGGGGAGGGCTTCTACGGAAGGGGGTGCAAATGGGGGGGGCAGGAGAGGGACGTGAACTCACCTCACTGAGCAGGAGTCGGAGGCCCCAGCTGAGTCCGGCCGGGATGGCGTATGTGCTGCGCTTCACGCTTCGCAGCATGGCCACATGGTCCCGCTCTGGGGGGACAGGGAACTGGGGAGGCAAAGACCCCATTCACCCCACACTTCTTTGGCTACTGAGCCACCTGCAGCAGCAGCCGCAGACCCTCCCCCTCGACCCCTCGGGACGGAACTGAGGGTCAGCCAGGCAGAATTGTAGAACAGCAGCAGCCCGTTGACTTGTATACCGCTTCACCCGGTGCTTGACAGCCCCCCTCTGAGCGGTTTACAGAATCAGCCACTTGCCCCCCCCCCCATAACAATCTGGGTCCTCGTTTTACCGACCTCGGAAGGATGGAAGGCTGAGTCAACCTCGAACTGATCAGGATGGAAGTGCTGGCGGTGGGCAGAGTTGGCCTGCAATGCTGCGTTCTAACCACTGTGACACCAAAGGGGGAACTGGCGCCAAAGAGGCTTAAACAAGCCAGAGTGGAACCACGGTGGCTTAATGGAGCTCAGCCCCTGCCTCCCTCTCTGCCTCTTTGGCGCTTATCCTAGACTCCTAGGGCCGGAAGGGACCTTGGAGGTCATCTAGCCCTACCCCCTGCCCATTCAACCTCAGACAAACAGTTGCCCGATCCTGGAACGCTCCAGCCATCCAGCCTGGCTGGCTGCTGGTGGGGGCAGGTTCCTGGGGTACCGAGGGACCCCCGTCCTTGTCCTTACCTGCCCAGTGGCCATCGCAAACAGCAGCACCCCCAGGGACCACCAGTCGGCGGCATGGGCGTACGGACCACCTCTCAGCACTTCTGGAGCTGCCCCAGAGGAAGAACAGAGGGTCACTCATCTTGCCTGCCTGGCTGACCCCCCCTCTTCCCCCTCCCCGCAGCCTCCCCCTCTCCTCCCGACTGCCTTACCCATGCACTGGAGGGTCCCGCAGATGGTGAAGGCTCGCCGGCCCCAGGGCAGATGCCGCGAGAGGCCAAAATCGGCCAGCTTCAGATGACCTGGGTCAGATGGGGCATAAAGCAGAGAGAGATCCTGAATCCAGAACAACCAAGGTAGTCCCCGACTTACGACTACAATTTCTGTCGCTAAGCAAGACATTTGTTGCGTTTTCCCCATTTTACAACCTTTCTTGCCACCGTTCTTAGTGCGGTCGTTAAATGAGTCACTCGGTTGTTAAGGGAATCCGTCTCCCCCCACTGAGCTTGCTGGTCAGAAGGCCACAGAAGGGGATCACAGGACCCCAGGACAGTGGGACCGTCGTAAATGTGAGACAATTGCCAAGCGCCTGAATTCCGATCACGTGACCAGGAGGATGGCGCAACGGTCATAACTGTGAAAAATGGTCCCAAGTCCCTTTTTCCACTGCCGTTGAAATTTTGAACGGTCACAAAATGAACCGTTGCAAGTCGAGGACTACCGGTAGGGCAGCTTGACCTATGGACTTCAACTCCCAGAATTCCCGAGCCTTCAAGTTATGACGTTAACAGAGCCCACCCATGACAGTCATAAGTCAGAACAGTATTAAAATTTTATCACGTTAAAATTTGAAGCAATCGTTAAGCGAATGCTGCGTCGTTAAGCGAACCATCGGGCGTAGCTTTGCCGAAAACCAGAAGGAAGGGCTGGTTTTCAGCAAAACGGTCATCAAATGGGGCCACGGGAGGGTCCGACGCGTGGTCACGTGACCGCAGAGGGAGTCCGACTATCAGAATTCTGGGGCTGGGTCACGAGTCCGCTTTTTGAGGGGGTGGGCTCTAACTTCGAACGTTCGCTGGGGTCTCTCTGAATGGGCCGGGCTAGGAATTCTGGGAGTTGAAGTCCACAGGTGGTCAAGTTGCCCACAGCTGCCCAACCCTGGTCCGGTGGCTGCAGGGCAAAGGGAGAGCGTCCTTTTGCACACACACACACACACACACACACACACACACACACACACACACACACACGCGTGGGGGGAAACTCTGCCTCAGAGCATCCAGCCTGGGCTGGGTAACAGCTGGCTAAACAGCTGGTTCACGACTGGAGCATCTCAGCCTCACGGGGACCGGCCACGTGCCTCCCGCAGCCTTCCCAGCTGGCTGGTGGGCGTTCCACTTACTGCCCGTCCCTGCAGCCGAGTCAGCTCTCCAGCAACCCTTGAATGAGGCTGCGAGGCCAGTCGAGAGGGGAGGGCGCCCGTCGGGCGATGGGGTGGTGTGGAGAGTGAGGAAGACCCCTCCCCTCCTTCTCTTCCCCCTCCCACGCTTATTACCTTGTTCATCTAAGAGGATGTTTTCCATCTGCAAAGAAAGCAAAAAAATAGGGCAACTCTTGGCAGACATTTGAGAATCAGAATTTCCCCACTCAGAGAAAAGGTCAGGGTCCCATACCTTGATGTCCCGGTGCACGATACCCTGGTTGTGAAGATAGGCTGAAAAGAAAAGAGCGTCAATAAAGGAGAATATTCGTAACTCAGGGGTTGAACTTGGTGCTCTCTGAGCTGGGTGGTTTTCCTGCAGATGTTTCATGACCCAACTAGGGAACATCATCAGTGCTACAAGGGAGGAGGGAGTTGCGAGGAGGAAGAGGAGGAGGAAGAGGAGGAGGAAGAAGGACTGTGGGGTCCTTGCTTCTCTCTGAACTGGGTGGTTTTCCTGCAGATGTTTCACGACCCAACTAGGGAACATCATCAGTGCTACAAGGGAGGAGGGAGTTGCGAGGAGGAGGAGGAGGAGGAGGAGGAGGAGGAGGAAGAAGGACTGTGGGGTCCTTGCTTCTCTCTGAACTGGGTGGTTTTCTTGCAGATGTTTCACGACCCAACTAGGGAACATCATCAGTGCTACAAGGGAGGAGGGAGTTGTGAGGAGGAGGGAGGGGGGAGGAGGAGGAGGGGGGGGAAAGGAGGAACTGTGGGGTCCTTGCTGCTCTCTGAGCTGGGTGGTTTTCTTGCAGATGTTTCACGACCAAACTACTTAAAGTCATCAGCGTTAGAAAGGAGGGGGATTTGACCTCAATTTAACACTCCTTACTAGTATGATGATGATGTTACCCAGTTGGGTCATGAAACGTCAGCGAGAAAACCACCCAGCTCAGAGAGCACCAAACAAAAAGGCACCTGAGAAACCTCCGTAAGCCCTGCCTCTTCCAGAGGGGGGGAGGATGCGGTTCCACTTCAAAAGTCACAGCATTGCCAGGGTCCCATGATCTAAATCTGGGTGCTGGGCAAATGGCAGGTGTGTTTGTAACACTTGCGGCACCCTGGGCTCACCTGGTGGCCCTTTGCAGCCTTCCCAGCCAGCTCCCAACGTGCAGCACAGCCCATTCAAAGTTAATACTGCATGTGTCACTTAAGAACTGTGGCAAAAGTAAAGTGTTTGTAAAATGGGGTAAAACTCACATAACAATAATAATAAAAATAATAGTAATAGTAATAATAATAATAAATAACTTTGTCATGCTGCTGCTTGTAATCAGTTTGTGCGATCTTCTTGCAACAGCTTACCAAGTGGTCCACTGTTTCTTCAGCTTCTTTGCATAGGTGGCACTTACTGTCTGTTGCTGTCTTCTCAATTTTGACTTTGTATGCATTTGTCCTTAAGGCTTGGTCTTGTGCAGCCAGAATTAGTCCCTCAGTCTCTTTCTTCAATTTTCCTGCTCTTAGCCATTGCCAGGTTTTATTATTATCTGCTTTCCCAGCTATTTTTTTTTATGTACTGGCCATGTAGTGCTTTGTCTTCCCATGCCTCTATTCTGTTCTTCATTTGGTCTTTCTTGAAGGCCAGTTTGGTCTCTCCAGTAGTTAGTAAGCCTTCCTGATATACTAATTTCAGTGCATCTTCATCATTGTTCTTCAGATATTCTTCGAAAGCCATTTTTTCTTCTTCAACCATCTGATGTACTTGTAGCATTCCACGCCCACCTATTTGCCTTGGTAGATAAAGTTTATCAATGTCACTGCGTGGATGAAGGGCGTGATTCATTGTCATTATTTTTCTGGTCTTCCTATCCATTGCTTTTAGTTCTGCTTGAGTCCAGTCCACTATTCCAGCTGTGTACCTAATAACTGGAATTGCCCAGGTGTTGATTGCCTTTATGGTATTTCCTCCATTGAGTTTGGACTTTAAGATCTTCTTCACTCTCTTGAAGTATTCACCTCTAATCTTTTTCTTGACTTCAGTGTGCTTGATGTTGTGTCCCAGGTCCTGGGTAAGGACTCGATAGATAGACAAAATGCCAAATCCAGTCTAAACATCTGGCTGACTGTGCGATCATCCATATAATAATAATAATAAAAAGATGGAAGGGACCTTGGAGGTCATCTAGTCCAACGCCCTGCTCAGGCAGGAAACCCTATACCATTTCGGATAAATGGCTGTCCAGTCTCTTCTTAAAAGCTTCCAGTGTTGGAGCATTCACCACTTCTGGAGGCAAGGAGTTCCACTAGTTAATTGTTCTAACTGTCAGGACGTTTCTCCTTCGTTCTAGGTTGCTTCTCTCCTTGATGAGTTTCCATCCGTTGCTTTTTGTCCTGCCTTCAGGGGCTTTGCAAAATAGCTTGACTCCCTCTTCTTTGGGGCAGCCCCTGAGATATTGGAAGACTGCTATCCTGTCCCCCCTCGTCCTTCTGTTCGTTAAACTAGACATCCCCAATTCCAGCAGCTGTTCCTTATATGCTTTAGCCTCCAGTCCCCTGATCCTCTTTGTTGCTCTTCTCTGTACTTTCTAGAGTCTCAGCATCTTTTTTTACATCATGGTGACCAAAACTGGATGCCATATTCCAAGTGTGGCCTTACCAAGGCATTGTAAAGTAGTATTAACCCTTCACGTGATCTTGATTCTATCCCTCTGTTAATGCAGCCCAGCACTGTGTTGGCTTTTTTTAACAATGGTCTCACCTAGCAGTGGAAATTTTGGCCTTCAGCTGAGGACCAGCTGCACATCACCATATTACGAAAATGATGTTGAGACTTTGGAAGAAGTGCAAAGAAGAGCAACTAAGATGATTAAAGGCCTGGAGACTAAAACATATGAAGAACGGCTGCAGGACTTGGGCTTGGCTAGTCTAAGGAAAAGAAGGACTAGGGACTAGGGACATGATAGCAGTGTTCTGGTATTTGAGGGGCTGCCACAAAGAAGAGGGGGTCAAATTATTCTCCCAAAAAAAAAGCCTGAAGGCAGGACAAGAAATAAATGGATGGAAACAAATGAAGGAGAGAAGTAACCTGGAATTAAGGAGAAACTTCCTAACAGTGAGGACAATTAACCAGTGGAACAGCTTGCCACCAGAAGTTGTGGGCCCCTCATCACTGGAGGTTTTATGAAAAGATTGGACAGCCACTTGTCTGAAATGGCATAGGGTCTTCTGTTTGAACGGGGGGCTGGACTAGAAGACCTCCAAAGTCCCTTCCAGCTCTATTCTGCTTCTGATTCTCTTGTAATTAATTTACACTCGCATTAAGTATGGCTGCACTTTTTAAGTTTTACTGCCGTTGGAGGGGGCACTTAATTAGAATAAAAAGGTTTGTGATGCCGTGTAGATAACCAACATAAAAGTAAAGACACAGGGCTGAGGTCTCTGGCAGGGCCAAGAGATAATCTCAGGGGGGGGGTCTTGGCCATGCAGTGCCCGGCGCAGCCCCTCACTCACCCAACACCAGCACCAGCTCCGTGGCAAAGAGCCGGATGGCGCCTTCAGCCAGAGGTCCCGACGACTTCCAGAGCGTGAACAGATCCCCGGAGCTGCAGTAGCTGCACACTGGAAGGGATGGGGGGGGGGGGAGAAAAGAGACCCATCAATCACTCAAGAGGCCTGGCAGCTAATCCTGCTTCTCTCCCCCCTCCCATTGCCCCACCAACACACACACACACACACACACACATTACAAAGGCTGAAGGACAATCTGCAGA
Organism: Crotalus adamanteus; assembly: GCA_039797435.1. Taxonomy (NCBI): domain Eukaryota; kingdom Metazoa; phylum Chordata; class Lepidosauria; order Squamata; family Viperidae; genus Crotalus; species Crotalus adamanteus. The sequence continues at coordinate 358,452,670 of CM077918.1, read as the reverse complement.
CTGGGATTGGCCAAATGGTGGGGGGAGAAAAAAAGGAGATTTATGGCTGCAGAAGTCAGGAAATCTGGGGGAATTGGAGCAAGCTGTGGAAAGGGGGGGGCACGCAGGAAGAGAGGGAGGGGGGGTCTCTAGGCTACGTAAGCCCACCGGGCAGATGCTCACTCACTCATGAAGAGATGATGCTTTCCTTGCCAGCTGTCCCCTAAACAGTGGAGGAACGGGTGGCGCAGCTGCCTCTGGAGAGGAAGAGAAACGGGGGTCAGAACAAGCCAGCTTGGGGGTTCACTATCTGGGGGGGTGCGGTATGTAGAATCAGGCTAGGGAACTTAAAAAGAAACCCCCCCAAAAAACAAGAGGAGAGAAAAAAAGCAGGACCTCCCAGGCAAATAATAAAAGCCACGGTTACGTGGCTTCAAGACCCTCCCCCGGTGTCACTCGGTAGAAATCTAGGACAATTCCAGGGGTGGGAGTTTCCGGGGTGGGAGACGGGCTTCCTTTCCTTCCCCCCCCCAGCTGTGTACTGCGTAAAAAACAGGGGGGTCCAAGTTTGGCAACTTTTTAAGACTTCAATTCCCAGAATTCGCCAGCCAACTAGACCAGGGGGGTCCCAAACTTGGCAACTTGAAGACCTGTGGACTACAATTCCCAGAATTCCCCAGCCAGCAGAGCTGGCTGGGGAATTCTGGGAGTTGCAGCCCACAGGTCTTCAAGTTGCTAAAGTTGGACACCCCCGCCCCCCCCCCATTTCCAAAAGGAAAGGAGAAAGACCTTTAGGAACCACTGGATTTAACATCCGCAACAGGGACCAGTTTAAAATTCACGGTGCTTTTTTTTTTACCCAGTTGTATTTAAGCAGCCCCCACAAACAACCCCCCCCTTCAAGCTGTGCATCACTGGGGCAGGGGCAGAGCCCATGGGGCACTGCCTTTAGAACCAGCGCCTCCAAGAGTAACCGGTCCTGCCTGGCCTTTGGCGGTTCATAAAGTCCAGCGTTTGTTTTTCAAGAGGTTCCCTCTGTCCTAATGGAATCTTTGCAGCCTGCTGGGCGCATTTCAATAAAGATGGGAAACGGGAGTTATACTTCCTGGCGTTCCCACACGCTGCACCTGCCTTTGTCACCACCTGACGGAGTCGCTTTTCAGAGTGACGTCGAGGCAATGTAAGTTTAATAAATACAGCCAATAAAGATAAAAGCTATCCAGTAATAAAGCATTATTGATTAGTGATTGATTTCAAGGTAAATATTAGTCCCGCCTTAGGCATGAAAGGAGCTGGGTGACTTTGGGCCAATCACTGGGAGACGGTGAGTTCTAGTCCCGCCTTAGGGATGAAAGCCAGCTGGGTGATTCTGGGCCAATCACCAGGAGACGGTGAGTTCAAGTCTCGCCTTAGGCATGAAAGCATACTGGGTGACTCTGGGGCAATCACCAGGAGACGGTGAGTTCAAGTCCCGCCTTAGGCACGAAAGATGGCTGGGTGACTTTGGGCCAATCACTGGGAGACAGAGAGTTCTAGTTCTGCCTTAGGCATGAAAGCCCGCTGGGTGACTTTGGGCCAATCACCAGGAGACGGTGAGTTCTAGTCCCGCCTTAGGGATGAAAGCCAAACTAGGTGACTTTGGGCCAATCACCGGGAGACAGAGAGTTCTAGTCCCGCCTTAGGAACGAAAGATGGCTGGGTGACTTTGGGCCAATCACCAGGAGACGGTGAGTTCTAGTCCCGCCTTAGGCATGAAAACCGGTTGGGTGACTTTGGTCCCATCCTGTCTGGAACCTGAAAGCTGGCTGGGTGACCTGCTCTGTCCAGCCCACCTTGTCAGGTTGTTGTGATGGGGAAAATAGAAGGAGGAAGGAATACTAGGCATTTTTGCTACCTTGAATTACTTCTAAAATAATAAAGGTGGGATAAGCATGTCATAAACGGATAATACACATGTAAAGAGCCGAGGTGGCGCAGCAGTTAGAGTGCAATACTGCAGGCCACTTTAGCTGACTGTGTTCAGCAGGTCAGCGGTTCAAATCTCACCGGCTCAAGGTTGACTCAGCCTTCCATCCTTCCGAGATAGGTAAAATGAGGACCCAGATTGTTGGGGGCAATGTAAATATATATATATATATATATATATATATATACATTGCTTACTGGTGTACACCGCTTAGAGAGTGCTTGCACTTAAAAGCGGTATAAAAGTCTCATAAATAAATAAATAAATAATAAAGGTATAATAAATAATAAACTCCAATGGACTCTTACAACAGCCTTGCCAGTTAAGGGAGAATGCTATTCCCCACCTTGCCCACTGAGTCCCAGGGTAGTATCTCCGGAATAGCCTAGGATCTGCTGCTTGAGCAGGGGGCTGGACTAGAAGACCTCCAAGGTCCCTTCCTTCCGATCCCATTCTTCCATTATAGTTGAAATGCTCAGCCCAGCATGGCGGCTGGAGACTCTCAGCGGCTTTGATACCGCCGGTTGAGGTGACCTGCCCCCCGTGGCCCCTCCCTGGGAAATAACAGCAGCCAGCCCGCCCCCCCTGGAAGGCCCCCGCCTTGGAAGAGAGCTCAGCTTACCTGGATGCTGACCTCCTCCTTGCATTGCCTCACGCTGTCCCTGCGAAGCACCTCCACTTTGGGCACCACCTGTGGGAGACACACATGGGGGGGGGCGATGAGAGGGACCTGGGTGCTGTAATGGGGGGTGGGGGGTGGAGGACGGAGGCTCACCTTCAGCGCAAAGACCTTTGCCTGAGAGCAGTCCAGGACTTTGAGGACGGTCCCAAAGGTCCCCTTGGCCAGGAAGCCCAGAATCTGGCAAGAGAGAGAGAGAGAGGAGGGGGCAAAGGGGTCACAGAGCAGCCCCCCACCCCACAAGACCCCTCCCCATCTCCTGAGGCAGCAGCCCAGCACCCACCTTGAGTTGCTGCTCCTGCAATGGGGGCTGGACAGGAAACTCAGGCAGGAAGAGCGAGGCGTGGGGGGCCGTGGGCCACTCGACACCCCCTGTATCCGGGGCTTTCTGGTCTCCCTGTGTCCGCTCCAGTTTCGCGGGGCTTCGGGCTGCCAAGGCCTGCTCCAGACCCAAGAGGGTCCCACCCAGGTGGGAGAGGAAGCGTTTCCAGCTTCGCACCCACAAAGCGTCGGGCAAGGCGTCCGTGCCGTGGCCCTGCGGGGGGGGGGGGGGAACAGCGGTGTCTGATGGACTCTGCCTGACGCGGGACCCCCAACAAGGCTGAACAGGACAGAAAAAACCTCCAACAAACCCCCCCCCCCCATCCTGCTCCTGTCCATCTTTTAACTGGCCATCATGTTTTGGATTTTGTATTAAGTTACTGTATGTTTTTAATGTATACAGTTTTACTTTTTTATGATTGTAAAATGCCGAGATTTACCTTGAAATAAGATGTGCAGCCTATAAATTGTCTAAACAACAACAACAAGAGGCAGAGCGATCCAGGAGCATCTGAAATCAGACCGGTCGAGGGCAAAATGCGTCCCAAACGGGAGCAAGGACCTCAGACAGAAGCCCACTCCTCTTTTTTTAAATTTTGAATACTTCTCCGGAGTCCACGTGTGCGTCCAGCACTTCTTGATGTGGGCTGGGTTTGTTGCAGGGAATCATAAAAGTCCCTAGAGGTCATCCAGTCCAACCCCGTTCCACCTGCGGGTGTCACCAGTACAAGACCCACCGGCCCGGCCTTGATGGCCTGAATCACTGAGGCACAAGTAGGTAGGAACTGGATGGGGGAAGCAGTCGGGGACCCCCAAGCGCAGCGGTTCTCAACCTGTGGGTCGGGACCCCATTTGGGGTCGAACGGCCATTTCACGGGGGTCGCCAAACAAGGCTGTCCGCCATTTTTTTCCTCCTTTTCCTTAGCTGTGCTCCTCCCTTTTATTCTATTGGCTTTTGAAAGCCAATAGAATAGACTCTCTTGAATAGAGTCTAATTCTATTGGCTTTCAAAAGCCCATAGGAATTGTCCAGGCTGTCTCTGCCCTGCTGAGCCCGCCAAAAGTCCCGTTCTGCAAACGGTGCTGCCCCAGTTGAGTAGTCCTCGACTTACGACCGGTTGAGTAGTCCTTGACTTACGACCGGTTGGGGGTCGCGGCATTAAAAAGGTTGAGAACCACTGCCCAAGCGGGACCCCCAATGCCTGAAGCAGCCTGTTGTCTCCCTCCAGCTCCTCTTATTGCGTGATGAGGGATCAGTGCTTCTCTTTGTGCGTTTGTGCATGGCAAGGGTCTCCAACACGTGGCCTTTAACTCCCAGAATTCCCCAGCCAGCACAGAATAAGGGCTTCAGCAGAGCTTCACGGGTGAACTGAGGGGTCTTTGGGGGCTCTCTAGTCATCTCCCGGGGATCGTATGCTTCTTCTGCGAAGGGGTCCACCTCACGGAGTGGTGTGCGAGTGTGTTCCTCACCTACACAAGTTGTGTCTCTGACGTTCCAGAGCTGGGGAAAGCAGCATGTAGGAAAAGCGGTCACCCCTGCCTCAATTGAGGAGGGGGCTCCAAGGAAGTGAGAGAGGCTCACACCCAACTTTTACACTTCGGGGGTCCTTTCTCTTTTTGCCTCCCTCAACACTCCAGGACCTGCTGCAACCCGACTCGGGTCATTCAGTGCCCCTAAAGCCAGGGGGCAAAAGAGGGCGGGGAGGGGGGTGTCCAGGCCTCCCTTAAACCCCCTTTGCCCGCTGCTGGCACGGAAGGAGAGGGCAGCAGAAATAGTTCCACGAATGCTATTTCATGCCCTGTTTTCCCTTCCCAGCCAGGCACAAAGCACTGCCAAACTGCCTCCCTCGCAGGGCTGTCGTGAGGATGAAAGGGAGGGAGAAGCCTGGAAAGGAAGCAGGGAAGACCAGCCGCCCAGTAGGGAGGGTCCAGGCCGGTCCAGGGAGAAGCAGCCAAGCACACCAAGCCGGTGGGGCGCAGAGGCCGCTCGCTGCGCGGGATCCAAAGGCAGAGCCGGTTTTCGGGGTAGCGCAAAATCGGAGGAGCGACGGAGCGCCCCGAATCGGCTTGTTCTGTGAAAAGCCGGGGGGACTACAATTCCCATCCTCTTTCCAGCCGCCCAGGGTAAGGAGATCCCCTCTCGCCGGCACCCCGGGACCGAAGAAGCAGCCCAGGCGCCCGCCCGCCCGCCCGAGGGTCTTTCTGGAGAGCCCCCCGAAGGCCAGGAGGGGCGCAGCGCTAGGCAGGCGCCCCTTCCCCTGAACGCCCCCCGAGCCCGGCCGGGTCCCCCTCCCAGCTGGGCCGCCTCTGGCAGAGGGAAGCCCCCCACCCTCTTCATCCGGGCGGGGGAAAGAGCGAGCGAGCCCTCCGGAGACCCCCGGCCGCGGGCCCGGAGCCCCCCCTTGCGGGGTTCCCCCTCCCCTCCCCGCCGCCCGGGACCCCCCTCCCCACGGCTTCCTCGGCGACCCCCCCTCCCCATCTGGAGGGGCGGGCGGCGCTCTGCACGTGCTCGGCTGGCCGCGCGGACGCCCTTACCCGCAACTTCTGGGGGAAGCCCCGGCCGGCCGCCTCCCCGCCGGGGTTGCTGCCCGCGGCTCCCATGGCGGCTGCGGCCGGTGGGCGCCCTCGGAGGAGAGGAGGCCCCGCGGTAATCCCGTTTACGTAAAGCCCTGCGCGGCTAATCCCCCGCCGGCAGCCCCCGGACCACGCCCCTTATGCAAAACCCAGAGGGCCGGCCCCGCCCCGTCGGCGAGGAAGCCCCGCCCCCGCTGGACATTCAAGACATTCCCGCGCTGGGAAAATCCACCCAGGAGGCGTGGCTCGCGCCGGATTGGCTGCCGGCAGCGAAGCCACACCCCCTCCTGCATAAGACACCCGCCCCGCCCCGCCATCTCAGCAGGCGCCCGCGGACGCAGACTCGGCCGCTTCTGTTGTTTCGGAGCGCCCTCCGGTCGCTTTGGAATAGCTTTGGCCGGGGCTGATGAGACCTGCAGGGCCACATCTGGATGCCTTGGCTGGAGAGTTGCGAAGGCACCTCCGGTAGGAAAGTTACAAGCCTCATCCAGGCAGCGCCCGGGGGCCTTTGTGCAAAGAGGGAAACTGCCAGTGAAGGAGAATCTTTGCAGCTCAGGGTTGAAATGAGGGTCCCAGGTGCTCTCTGAGCTGCGGGGGGGGGGGGGGGTTCCTTGCAGACGTTTCATGGCCCTACTAGGGAACATCATCAGTGCTAGAAGGGGGGAGAGGGAGGAGGACTGTAGGGTCCTGGGTGCTCTCTGAGCTGGGCATTTTCCTTGCAGACGTTTCATGACCCAACTAGGGAACATCATCAATGCTAGAAAGTTGAGTAGAAGACAGAGGAGGAGGAGGAAGAAGGAAGAGGAAGGAGGAGAAGAAAGGAGGAGGAAGAAAAAAGAGTACTGCAGGTCACTTTAGCTGACTGTGTTCAGCAGGTCAGCGGTTCAAATCTCACCAGCTCAAGGTTGACTCAGTCTTCCATCCTTCCGGGGTAGGTAAAATGAGGACCCAGATTGTTGGGGGCAATGTAAATATATATCTACATTGCTTACTGGTGTACACCGCTTAGAGAGTGCTTGCACTTAAAAGCGGTATATAAGTCAAATAAATAAATAAGAAGAGGGGGGAAAGGAACCCCCCAAACCCTAGGAGGTGTGGGGTGGGGGGGTCGGAGAGGGCCCCTGAAGAGCCCAGCCTCCATTAAGTGAACCTGCTTGAGCCAGGCTTTTGGGGTCCCCCGCAAGGACCCATCTGCACAGCTGGGCTCGTCTGTCGGTTCTCCCAGCAGGCCGAGCGAAGAAGACGGAAGCGCGAAGCCCCTTCCTGGCTGAGGGCCCCCTTCACCCCTGAGGGGGCCACAAAGCAGGCAGCAGTAGTTCCTTTGCTTTTATGCAGGCAGTCCTCACTTTACGACCACAAGTGGCCCCCAAATTAATATCCTTAAGGGAAACATCTGCTAGGTGAGTTTTGCCCCATTTTACGACCTTCCTTGCCAGCTGTTAAGTGAATCGCGGCAGTTGTTAAATTAGCCACATGGCCGCTAAGTGAACCTGGCTTAATTTTGCTCGTCAGGACGTCACAAAAAGGGATCACGTGACACACACACATACACACACACACGCTGGACACTGCGATCGTCGTAACTAGGAACCAGTTGCCAAGAGTCCAAATTTTGACCATCTGACCTGAGGAGGCTTCAGCGGTCGTAAGCGTGAGAAAGGGTCACAGGTCACCTTTTTCAGCGACCTTGTAACTTTGAACGGTCACTAAGCGAACAGTCGTAAGTCCCAGACTGCCTGGACTCCAGGCGCCTATTTTGGGGCACCCAGCAGAATCTTCCGCCCTGTGGCAGCAACCGTGTGTGTGTGTGGGGGGGGTCTGGCTGAAGGGCCCAGAAGCCCCCCCAGGGCTCCCCCCAGCTGCAGGAGGGTGAGCCAGTCCCAGGAGGCGGTGTGAGGGGGGGGGTGGGCGAGGGGGGGTGAGGTGGGGAGGGGGAGGACGGCAATCACCACAAGAGACGGGGGCTCCAAATGATAAACTCTGTTATTTAAACTCTCCCCCCTTCCCCTCCGAGCGAGGCGGGGCAGCCGGGCCTTCCGAGGGGGGCCGGCCCGGCACCCCTCCTGCTCCCGGAGGCCTGGTCCCCTCCGTGTCTGGAGCCCTCGGGCCCCCCGTCTCAGTCCAGCGCCCAGGGGCCGGGCTCCCTGGGCCCAGCGGCCTCACTTGCGCCGGCTGAAGAGGGACTTCTTGCCCGGGTTCTTCTCGCCCACGCTCAGGCCGATCAGCAGCCGGGCCTTCTCGTCCTCCTCCTGCTGCTGGACAGGCCCCTCCAGCTTGCTCTCCGGCCTCGCCCGCGACTCCGTGCCTGCGGCCGGCTTCAGACGCAGCTTCTCTTTGATGACCTGGTGGGGAGGGAGGGAGGGAGAGAAGGAGGGAGGGAGGGAGGAAGGAAAGAGGGAGAGGGAGGAAGGGAGGAAGGAAAGAGGGAGAGGGAGGAAGGAAGGAAGGAGGGAGGGAGGAGCGAGGGAGGGAGGGAGGAGCGAGGGAGGGAGGGAGAAGGAAGGAGGGAGGGAAGAAAGAAGAAAGGAAGGAGGGGGAGGGAGGAAGAGAGGAAGGAGAAGGAAGGAGGGAGGAAGGGAGAGAGGGAAGGAAGGAGGGAGTGGGAGGGAGGGAAGGAAGGAGGGAGAGGGAGGGAGGAGGGAGGGAGGGAGGGAGAAGGAAGGAGGGAAGAAAGAAGGAAGGAGGGGGAGGGAGAAGAAAGGAGAGAGGGAGAGGGAAGGAAGGAGGGAGTGGGAGGGAGGGAAGGAAGGAGGGAGAGGGAGGGAGGAGGGAGGGAGGGAGGGAGAAGGAAGGAGGGAAGAAAGAAGGAAGGAGGGGGAGGGAGAAGAAAGGAGAGAGGGAGAGGGAAGGAAGGAGGGAGGGGGGAGGGAGGAAGTGAGGAAGGAAGGAAGGAGGGAGGGAGAAGGAGGGAGGAAGGAAGAGGAGGAAGGGGAGGGAGGGAGACAGAAATGGGAGGGAGGAGGAGGAGGGAGGGAGGGAGGGAGGGAAGAATGGAGTTGAGCCCCAGGTGTCAGCCTTTCACCCACTTTCTCCCCACCCCAGGTAATGCATCTCCCATAATCCCCAGCCCAGCGAGGCCTTTCGGCTACCAGAGCTGGCATTCAGACCGCCATCCCTGCAAAGCTTGCCAGCTGCTGGGGGTGGCCGTGCCAGGGAGCGCTTCTCCATGCCCGGCCTGGAGGATGGGCTTGGTGGTCCCTCCAGCCTCCCCTGCCCTGAGCCCCCTCCGCCCCCCCTTACCTGGGCCACCAGGGCCTTGCGGCTGTCCCGCTTCACCGCCATCGCAAAGTCCAGCCACGTCCAGGTGTTGTTGTGGTACTCCAGACAGGGCAGCACCAGGTTGAGCTCCCCCCAGTCTACACTGTTCTTCTCTCCCTGCAGCAACGGGGGGGGGAGGAGATTCAGAAACCAGAAGCCCCCCCTTTCCTAGCAGCCCCCACCCCAACCACAGTCGTTTTCCAATGAAAGCAGTCCTGTGGAACTCACTGCCACAAGAAGGGGTGAGGGAGGATGACCCCGATGGCCCAACGCCACACCGGGGCCCTTGAACAAGCAGACCCGACTGCCCCCCCCACACGAACCTTATAGCTGACGCAGAGGGGCACCTGGGGGATCTTGATGTAGATGAAGGAGTTGTTCATGGCCGCCCGCTCCTTCATCTTGTCAATGTCGTCCACCGGGTACTGGGGGCAGAAGGGGGGACGGTGGCCATTACAGCCAGCCCGGCACCTCTGCCAGGCTCCCCCCACGGTGCATAGAGGCACCCCAGGGGCTCCCCGCGTTTCCTCAGGGGGACCTGGCAAGGCTGAGGCTGGAGGGAGACCCCACGCTAGGCCGTGACCCCATAGTCCAGGGGTAGGAATTCCTGAGCCAGCATGGGGGAACTATGGCCCCTTCATGACTGGTGGACTTCAACTCCCAGAATTCCTGAGCCAGCCCTGCTGAGGGGAAAGGGAGAGGTTTCCAAGCTGAGCCATTACTGCCTCAGGAATTCTGGGAGCTGAAGTCCACCAGTCATAAAAGAGCCAAGGTTGCCTACCCCTGCCCCAGACCATGATGTAGGCAGTCCTCGACTTATGACGGTTTGTTTAGTGACCATCCCGTTACAACGGCACTGAAAAAAGTGACTTAGGACTGTTTTTCACACGACTGTTGCAGCGGCCTCACGATCGTGTGATCAAAATTCAGCCGCCTGGCCACTGACTCACATTTGTGACGGTCGCAGCGTTCCAGGGCGGGGGAGGTCGCGTGATCCTCTTTTGCGACCTTCTGACAAAGTCAATGGGGAGGCCGGATTCGCTTAATGACTGTGTGGCTAACTTGGCAGCTGCAGTGATTCACTTAACAACGGTGGCAGGGAAGCTCGTGAAAGGGGGACAAAATTCACTTAATAATAATAATAGTAGTAAAGTTGGAAGGGAGCTTGGAGGTCATCTAGTCCAACCCCCTGCTCGGGCAGGAAACCCTACACCATTTCGGACAAATGGCTGTCCAGTCTCTTCTTAAAAACTTCCAGTGTTGGAGCGTTTACTGCTTCTGGAGGCAAGCTGTTCCACTGATTAATTGTTCTCACGGTCAGGAAGTTCCTCCTTAGTTCTAGGTTGCTTCTCTCCTTGATTAGTTTCCACCCGTTGCTTCTTGTCCTGCCTTCAGGTGCTTTGGAGAATAGCTTAATTCCCTCTTCTTTATGGCAGGCCCTGAGATATTGGAACACTGCTATCATGTCCCCCCTTGTCCTCTCTTAGCCACAGAAATTCTGGGCTCATTTGTGGTCGTAAGTGGAAGGCTACTCTTATAGTAGTGACTTTTGGAACGACTGAACGAGCAAACGGACAGGACAGACGGACGGAGCAGCCTCCTCAGATCTGCGCGAAGGGCAGCCTTCTCCGAGAAATCACTCCTTGCCAGGCTCAACCCGGTTCTTTCTCCCGCCCCCCTCTGGACGTCTCCGTGGGAAGCACGCCTTGCATGGCGGCCCTAACACCCCTGCGAGGTAGGATGGGCTGGACAGCGACTGCCCAAAGCCGCCCATGAACATCCATGGCTGAGGAGGGGCCACCTCAGCTCCCACCCCCTTCCCTCACCCAGCGGCCTCCACGTGCCCCTCCCTTGGGGACACTTTCCGAGGGGCTCCAGGAGAACGCGAGGACAGCGGTGGACTCTGAGGAAGCAAGACCCTGCCCCCCCTCACCCCCCCGAACATAAAGTCCTTCGGGGTGCTTTGCTTGGCCAAGAAGCGGGTCTGGGGCCGGCCAGCTCTCAGGACCGAAACAGTTCTGTATGACCCCCCTCTCATCTTGGTCAGCCAAGCTGTCCCAGGGCGGCTACCTCGGGTGCTTTGCGGAAGGAGCGCCTGACCCCCGACGTCCGGTTCAGCCCTTGACCCATGCCCTTCCCAGAGCCCAGCGAGTCTTCGGAGACGATCAGCTGTCGCGGCTTGACCACCGGCATCCCTGCATCCAGGAGAAAAACTCTTCAGATGGGTCGACCCGAACTCGTGGGTTAGCCTCACTTTGCAATGAACAAGGACTTGCTTTCCATTTCCTAGCTACTACTACAATTGTCGGCCGAGCCGGGACAAAAATAGCCAGAGAAATGATTGAAGCCTGAGAAAGGGGTCCCTTGTCCGTCAATTGACCACCAGATTCACTGGTACTTACTTGGCAGCCGAGGGTGCAACAGCAGAAGGAAACAAGGACTAACGACTTAATACCCGAACTCTACTTAATTAAAAGCCACACACAACAAGGCACCGTTAACGTAGAACGGCCCAGTGCACCCATTCTGGAGAGGGGTTCCCCGAGCATTGGGGCTTCAGCACGAGTCTGGACGTGCGGGAGGCTAAATTTCTGGTCCTGCTGACCAACCCAGATTGGAACCTGCCCCCTTATCCCGGGACACGCAGATTGGCTTCCGTCCACGTCAGAACCCTCCGCCCCCGGAGCCCTCTCCTCCCCGGGAGAGAGCCAGGAAGCGTTCAGAGAGGCGCAGGTCGGGAGGGCCCCCGTCACGCTCACCCGTGGTCACCAGCTTGGACTTGTCCTCTTCGTCGCCCACCTCCTCCTCCTCCACGTTGCGTCCGGGGAAGAAGAACCCCATCATGCGGTGGAAGAACTGATGCGTCAGCTGGATGGTCAGCGGCACCACGTTGACCTGCGGGGAAGGGGGTGCGTGGAGATTAGGCTCCCCACGTGCACAAGGGGTGGGGAGGGGGCAGCTCAGCCCTTGTGCCCAGCCCTGCTCACCTCAAAGTGTTCCTTGATGGAGATGCCGCCCACCGGCGGCCGGACCTTGCTGAAAATCCGCAGGGCCAGCTGGCGCCCCGACTGGCAGGCACTCTGGGGACGGAGAACCACCTGCAACGGGGGGGGGGGGGAAACATGCTAGGCGTCAAAAGACCCCTCAACAGGGGGTAAGCTCCCTCCTGGCTTGGATGCACTCTGAGTGCGTCAAGAGGGGCTGTAGGACAACTTTTTCGCGGGGCAAAACCTACCCTTTGGGCAGGGGTCCCTCCTCTGAGCTGGCGGTTTAGCCCCCGGACGTTCCGTTATCAAACTAGGTAAGCGCTTCATCGGGATTTTGGGGCGAAGCGTCTTGTTCCTTTATGTAGGTCCTGAGTGGTGGGTTAGTCTTGTGACTGGTTGAGTCACGAGACTGGCTGAAACTTCCTTCCAGTAAGGAGAAGAACCATCCAAGTCACGCAAAGTGCCGCTTTATAAAACCCTTAGTAAGGCCACACCTGGAATACGGCAGCCAATTTGGGTCACCATATCACAAAAACGATGTAGAGCGTTTGGAAAAAGTGCAAAGAAGAGCAACTAAGACAGTGGTTCTCCACCTGTGGGTGGGGACCCCATTTGGGGTCGAACGACCATTTCACGGGGGTCGCCAAACAACGCAGTCCGCCATTTTCTTTTCCCCTTTTCCTTAGCTGTGCTCCTCCCTTTTATTCCATTGGCTTTTGAAAGCCAATAAAATAGACTCTCTTGAATAGAGTCTAATTCTATTGGCTTTCAAAAGCCAATAGGAATTGTCCAGGCTGTCTCTGCCCTGCTGAGCCCGCCAAAAGTCCCATTCTGCCAACGGTGCCGCACCAGTTGAGTAGTCCTCGACTTACGACCGGTTGAGTAGTCCTCAACTTACGACCGGTTGGGGGGTCGTGGCATTAAAAAGGTTGAGAACCACTGAACTAAGGGGATCCAAGGCCTGGAGGCTAAAACGTACGAAGAACGACTGCAGGACTTGGCTTTGGCTAGTCTAAAGAAAAGAAGAAATAGGGGGGACATGATAGCCACGTTCCAGTATCTGAGGGGCTGCCCCAAAGAAGATGAGGGGGGGGGGTCACCTTATTCTCCAAAGCAGCAGAGGGCAGGACAAGAAACAGTGGATGGAAAGTGACCAAAGAGAGAAGCAACCTGGAATTAAGGAGAAGCTTCCTGACAGTGAGGACAATTAACCAGTGGAACAGCTTGCTGCCAGAAATTGTGGGTGCCCCATCACTGGAGAACTTTAAGAAAAGACTAGACAATCACTTCTCTGGAATGGTAGGAGGGTCTCCTGCTTGAGCAGGGGGCTGGACTAGAAGATCTCCAAGGTCTCTTCCAGCTCTATTTATTTCTATTATTTCTATTTCTATTATTTCTATTTCTATTATTTCTATTGCTATTATTTCTATTGCTATTGCAATTTCTTTCTTTTCTATACCAACAACTGATGAGAGAACTGACCGTCTCATCGCCAGTTGACTTCCGCACCTCACAGAAAGCAGCCAGAAGTACTAATAATAATAAAAGTTGGAAGGGACCTTGGAGGTCATCTAGTCCAACCCCCTGCTCAGGCAGGAAACCTTATACCATTTCGGACGAATGGCTGTCCAGTCTCTTCTTGAAAACTTCCAGTGTTGGAGCATTCACCACTTCTGGAGGCAGGTGGTTCCACTGGTTAATTGTTCTCATTGTCAGGAAGTTTCTGCTTAGTTCTAGGTTGCTTCTCTCTCTCTCTCTCATCTATCCATCTGTCTATCCAAATACGGAATAATAGAGTTTAAAGGGACCTTGGAGGTCTTCTAGTCCAACCCCCTGTTTAGGCAGGAAGCCCTACACCATTTCAGACAAATGGCTGTCCAGTCTCTTCTTAAAAACTTCCAGGGTTGGAGCACTTCTGGAGGCAGGTGGTTCCACTGGTTAATTGTTCTCACTGTCACAAGACCGGGATCAGCCTTGTGACTCAACCAGTCCCGAGACCGGCTGACCACCCAGCACCTCTAGAAACGAACCAGACGCTTCGCCCCAAAATCCCTACTGAAGAGGTTACCTGAGTTGCTAACAAAACATCCGGCAGCCAAACCAGCAGCTCGGAGAAGGCAGCTCTGCCAAAACCTAAAATTACGAATAGTCTCAACAACCTCTAAGACTTTCACCCATATCGAAGAAACGGAGAAACGGAATCATTAGAGAAAGAATGCCAAAGGGGGGGGGGAGAGGAAAGAAAATAAAATGTGAATGACAAAAACTATAGTAATAGTAGTAAAGTTGGAAGGGACCTTGGAGGTCATCTAGTCCAACCCCCTGCTCAGGCAGGAAACCCTACACCATTTCGGACCAATGGCTGTCCAGGCTCTTCTTAAAAACTTCCAGTGTTGGAGCATTTACTGCTTCTGGAGGCAGGCAGTTCCACTGGTTAATTGTTCTCACTGTCACTCTCACTATAATGACTTTTTCATTCTTTTGAATAATTAAATTGAATTGTTGGATTGTCTCTGCAGTGGGGAGATGTCCCATTCCGGTCTGGAGTCCTGTCATTCCTCCATAGGGACCCTATGGAGGTCGAGGGGTCTGTAGCTTCAGAGGAATGTGGGGAAGAGCAGGCCGAGGCAGGCCAGGGCCCTTCAGAAGTGGGACAGGAGGAACAGCAGAGGCAGAGTTCAAGCGATGAGCAAGGGCCACCCCACCTGATCCTACAGCACGGAGAGTGGAGAGGAGGAGGGAACAGGAGCGTCCCGCCCCTCTCCACAAGGCTCACCTGGAGACCGAGACATAAGGAGCCACGTGGGGAGGGGCATTTGTCGGGAACAAATGCTGGTTCCTCGGAATTTGATGTGTATTGTTGCTCATCTCTTGTTCTGTGACTTCTGTTTGGAAACCTGGAAACTCGGATTGACTGACCACGTTACTTGGACGTCAACGCTGCAAATATTGTATATTCTTGCTTTTGACAGTATGCAGAATTGTCTGGTAATTATGGGGTTAATACAGAGCAGAAGGGGGGTTGGGGGTAAAGCCCGTCACACTAATTGGATAATGTGAGATATGATGGCTATCAGAGGAAGAGAACTTAGATTGCTAAGCTGGCTGTGGAATTCTGGGAGTTGAAGTCCACATGCCTTAAAATTGTCAAGGTTGAGAAACACTGACTTAGATCCTAGCATCCCTCCGTTGTGCCTGTGCTGACATTTTGTAACAATAAAAGACTTTTAGGAAAATAAGTGCCTGGAAGTTCTTTGAAATGTTTCATTAGCCGGAATCACAACATCGAATGTTTAAAGACCTCGGACTGTAATTCAGATTCTCTCTTTTGAAAACTGCTCAGGCAAGCTTGGATTCAAAGTTTATGTTTTCTTCCTTGTTATCTCTATGGCCTTGAGTTCTTTCTTATGCTAATCAGACTGTATTTGAACCTACTTTCAGCCAGAGTTGGCTGAAGGGGTGTGTGGGTGTGTGTTCTTTTGTTGGAGGCTTGCCAGCAAACGTGGGAGCATTTGGGGAAAATTTGGAGCAATAAAAGAACTGCTTGAATTGCCAGCTGACTGCGTTGCCTCTGTGCTGTGCCCTGGGTCATCACAAGTCCTCTCGCAGCTGTGCGGGAGGGACCCCTTGGCTCTCATTGCCCCCCCCCAGGGCCAAGCTGGGATGGGGGGTGGATGGGGAAGAGGGCTGGCTACCCACCTTGTAGATGGCGTTGGGCAGAAGGTTGTTCATGGTCACCCAGCCCAGCTCCAGCAGATGCTCGGCTGTATCGTCCGACTTGTTTAACTGCAAGAAACCGGAGTGGTCAGCGGCAGCTGCAGGCAGGCCAGGCCTGGCTTGGCTCCGCTGCCCAGACCCCAGACCAGCCCCACCTTGCTGTAGAGGAAGCGTTGCAGCTCCACCTCGGCGATGCCCAGCTGCCCGTCCTCTTCGGTCAGACGCCAGCGAGCCTGCGCAAAGTAGAACTCGGTCCGCCGGGCCACGCGGACGTCCTCTAGCTGTTTGCGCAGCTCCATTTTGTTGGCCCTCTGCAGCTGGAAGTCCTTGAAGCACCTGACAAAGGAGAAACAGACAATAAAGGTTATTCTATTTGTAAGTAGTGATTTATTAGGACGAGAAATAGAAAATCTATATGAAGTAGAATAAGAATATATTTAAGTAAGTACTATGTGCATTTTAGATATTAGAACTTTTGCGCAGTGAAATAAAGGAAATTTGGGTTCCAGGACTTTAAATACTATGGATGTTAAAGGTTCATTGGAATATTGTAATTAAAAATGAAAAATTAGCTGAAACTTAAAACAGGATATAGATATGTATAAGCAAAAAATATATTGATAAATGTTCTAATTGAGTTTGTCATGGTTAGAAATTTACTAATTTAAGTATGATACACTGAATGTTAAGGGAAATAGAGAAGGAATTTTTGATAATGCAACCTGAGATATGTCCTGGAGACTTTGTTATTGAACTATTGACTGCCCAGTCACCAAGTACTCAAATGTAAAACTGGAAAACCAATAAAATTTGTTTAAAAAAAAAGAAAAAAAAAAGAGAAACAGGTAGTCCCGGACTTAGAAACATTCGTTTAGCGACCATCCACGGCACTGAAAGAAGCGACTTGGGACCCTTTTCCACACTTTACGACCGTCGCAGCGTCCCCCGGGGTCACGTGATCAACATTCAGACGCTTGGCGACTGGTTCCTACTTATGACGGTCGTAGTGTCCCTGGGGTCACGTGATACGCTGTCGCGACCTTCTGACAAGCAAAGTCCATGGGGGAAGCCGCGATCACTTAAGATCACTTAAGAACCGTATTACCAGTTGAACTACTGCAGTGATTCACTTAACAACCGCGGGGGGAAAAAGTCGTGAAACGGGGCCAAACTCACTTCGTGAATGTTTCACTTAGGCAAGATCACTTTGGGGCCCAATTATAGTCGTAACTCGGGGACCACCTGTACATCCCAGCTCACTCCAACACAGGGCCGTCTGTCCCTGGGGAACAGACGCCGGGCCTCTCTTGGGCGGGTGGGTGGGCTCCCTCCAGCCCCCTCCCGGGGGGGGTAGCAAAAGCAGCCCCCCTTCCTTTGGCGAGAGCCCCCCCCTGCTCCCCCGCACCTGATCAGGATGTTCAGGTCCTCGCTCTCCTGCTGCAAGGTGCACTTTTCCTGGCTCAGCTGCTGCTGCAGCTTCTGGTTGTGGTCAAGCAGCGCCTCGTTGCGCCCGTCGTCTTGCAGAGACTGGGGAGAGAGGAGGGGGTCAGGCAGAGGTGCCCCAGGGCAGGGCCCCGGGCCTCAGAGGGAGCGCCCCCCTCCCACAGGCCAGCCCCAGGCGCGCCCACCTTCATGACCGCGTACATCTGCCTCTCCAGCAGCCGGATCTGGGCCACGTGTTGCCGGACGGCCTCCTGCAGGTGGAGGATGCTGCTGCGCTGCTCCTCGGGGTTGCTGGAGATCTCCAGCTGGAAACGGACCCGCTGCTTCTTCTCGCTGTGCTCCTGCGCGGGGCCAGAGAGGAGGAGGAGGAAGACGAAGAAAAAAACAGGGTTGGGGGCCAGGGAGAGCTAAGACCCCCCCCCCTTGGTCAGTTTTTAAGCTGCTCGGAGGCCAGATTGGGTCAGTGAGAATTGTGGAGGGTAGGAAAGACCCTGCCCCTCCAGAGCTGGCAAAGAGAGGGGGAGATGCTGCGCGCACACAACCCCTTGCAACCCAAAAGGCAGCTCGAGAATCCAGATGGTTCATTCTGTCTCCGAAAATCTTACTCTTTATTGAATACACTCTGCACGGCAACGTCAAAGCAAAACTCACTCTGAGGTTCCAGCCCCAATTCATAAACAATAATTTTCCTAGCCAACCCCCCCCTCCGAAAAATCTAACCTAGTCCCTATAAACCAGTGGTTCTCAACCTTTTTAATGCCGCGACCCCCAACCGATCATAAGTTGAGGACTACTCAACCGGTCGTAAGTCGAGGACTACTCAACTGGTGCAGCACCATTTGCAGAATGGGACTTTTGGCGGGCTCAGCAGGGCAGAGACAGCCTGGACAATTCCTATTGGCTTTTGAAAGCCAATAGAATTAGACTCTATTCAAGAGAGACTCTATTCAAAAGCCAATAGAATAAAAGGGAGTAGCACAGC
Organism: Crotalus adamanteus; assembly: GCA_039797435.1. Classification (NCBI taxonomy): domain Eukaryota; kingdom Metazoa; phylum Chordata; class Lepidosauria; order Squamata; family Viperidae; genus Crotalus; species Crotalus adamanteus. Next base: position 358,434,765 of record CM077918.1, on the reverse strand, counting down.
TAAGGAAAAGGGGGGAAAAAATGGCGGACTGCGTTGTTTGGTGATCCCCGTGAAATGGTTGTTCGACCCCAAATGGGGTCCTGACCCACAGGTTGAGAACCACTGCTATAAACAAATTTGCTTTGTTATGGGAACCATCTGCTTCAAATCCACACCTGTTCTCGTGTCCTTGAAAAGGTTTCAGGCTTTCACAGGTCTTCAGCTGAATCGTAGAAGTTTCGTTTCTCCCTCTAACCCACTTGAAAGGAACACCCCCCCCCCCCACTTAATCTAAAGGCAAATTGAAAGGCAGGGGCACGTAACTGCCAAAGTTTTATCCCTGACCGAAGCAACCAGAACAGCTTCGACAATAGGTCAGAGGTTTTCTTTATCGCTGATACTACCAGAATCAGAATCTCACCCGACTGTCTGTCTTGTCTTGGGAAAGGGCAGATTGATACCCCGGGCTCTGACCTCAAGCGTTTCCTCCCCCAAACGGAGTTTAAGCCGGAATGTCTTTGAACTCCAGTCCCCATCAGAATAGGGAGAACTCACCACAGCCGACTCACCGCTAACACCCCGCCGTGGGACAATTCAACTGAATTATTTAATATTTTAATTTTTGCCACCTGCATTTCATTTCCATCCTTTCTTTAATGATTCTATTCCACCATTTCTTCGATGTTAGATTGGCCCCACAGTGTGTTGATTGCGGTGAGGGGTCTAGGAGAACTTATCGAGGCAACTTGCCACGGCCAACTCGCTGCGGGACAAGAGTCACACTAATATCGAAGAAATGGTGGAATTGAATAATTAAAGAAAGGATGAAGAAGGAGGCACAGAATGAAATGGGAATGACAAAAATCAAAGTATTTTTAAAAAATTTACTTTTAAATAATTAAACTGAATTGTTGAATTGTCCTGGGGCGAGTCGGCCACGGGCAAGGATGGGGAACCTTGGCTCTTTTATGACTAGTGGACCTCAACTCCCAGAATTCCTGAGCCAGCCATGCTGAGCCTGATTGCTAGCTCAGGAATTCTGGGAGTTGATGTCCGCAAGTCATCAAGGGGGCCATACTTCCCCCATGCTGGCTCAGGAATTCTGGGAGTTGAAGTCCGCCAGTCATGAAGGGGCCAAAATTTCTCCCATGCTGATTCAGGAATTCTGGGAGTTGAAGTCTGCAAATCATCAAGGGCCATAGTTCCCCACCCCTGGCCATGGGGAATTGACCGCAGAGAGTTGTCCTGTAGCAAATTGTTCTAGACCCCTCCCCCTACTGGTGTTCAGCTACAAGACCCCCACGGGCTGCGCTGCTTGGTTCCCAGAGGATTTATTTATTAATTAATTTATGAGACTTATATACCGCTTTAAGTGCAAGCACTCTCTAAGCGGTGTACACCAGTAAGCAATGTATATATATATATATATATATTTACATTGCCCCCAACAATCTGGGTCCTCATTTTACCTACCCCGGAAGGATGGGAGGCTGAGTCAACCTTGAGCTGGTGGGATTTGAACCGCTGACCTGCTGAACACAGTCAGCTAAAGTGGCCTGCAGTACTGCACTCTAACTGCTGCGCCACCTCGGATCCTGAAGGGGGGGGGGCGCGTCTGTCCCTCGCTTCCACCCTCCGAGCGGGAGGAGGCTGCGCTAACAGCCAACACAACTTGGGCAACTCTCTGGAGTCCCAAAGGGGGGGGCTGTGGTTGGCACAAGGAGGGAGGGAGGGGCCCAGGGAATGGAGCACGGATAGGCTCACCCCCCCTCCATCCACGAACATTCCCAGGCAAGCACTGGAGGAGAACGGCTGCTCACAAGGGCAAAACTTCTCAAGAGGCACCTGGACCTCCTAACACCGCCACCCCCTCGACCCCCCCAGGCCCCCCCCGGCACCTTCCGCTTGGGCTCCACGTGCAGCAGGAGGTTGTTGACGATGTCGAGGATCATGGCGTACTGAGCTGGGTTGGTGGAAATCTCCAGGTCGTGGTGGATCAGCGTGAAGGTGTCCACGGCCCCTGCAATGGGTGCGAGAACCACAGAGCTGGATGGGACCTGGGAGGTCCTCTAGTCCAGCCCCCTCTGCTCGAGCAGGAGACCCTGAACCATTTCGGACAGATGGCTGTCCGGTCTCTTCTCGCCCAACCTCCAGTGGGGTGAGTTGGCTGTGTGATTAAATGGTCAAGGGCCCCTCGCCGTGAGACAAGAGTTACGCTAACGTCGAAGAAATGGTAGAATAGGAACATTAAAGGAAGGGTGAAAAAGGAGAGACAGAATGAAAGGCAAATGACAAAAGATTAAAAGGTTAAAGAATTAAAGGGAATGGTTGAATTGTCCCACAACGAGTTGTAAGCAGCGAGTGGGCAGTGGTGAGTTGTCCCATTTCTGATGGAGAACTAATTCATCCAGGGGTCTTCAAACTCGGCCCCTTTATGACTGGTGGACTTCAACTCCCAGAATTCCTGAGCCAGCGTGGGGGAACTATGGTCCCTTCATGACTCCTGGACTTCAACTCCCAGAATTCCTGAGCCAGCCTGGCTCAGCTTGGAAACCTCTCCCTTTCCCCTCAGCATGGCTGGCTCAGGAATTCTGGGAGTTGAAGTCCCCGAGTCATCAAAGGGCCGAGTTGGAAGACCCCTGGATTAATTGTTCTCCTTGTCAGGAAGTTTCTCATTTCCAGGTTGGATCTGTCTCTAATGCTCTGCCACCCGTTGCTTCCTGCCTTGCCTTCTGGTGCTTTGGAGAAGAGGGTGTCCCCCCCCCACTTCTTTGGGGCAGCCCCTCAAATACTGGAACATTGCTCTGTCCCCCTTAATCCTTCTCTTCATTAGACTAGGCCAGGGGTAGGCAACCTTTTATGACTGGTGGACTTCAACTCCCAGAATTCCTCAGCCAGCATGGGGGAACTATGGTCCCTTCATGACTCCTGGACTTCAACTCCCAGAATTCCTCAGCCAGCATGGGGGAACTATGGTCCCTTCATGACTCCTGGACTTCAACTCCCAGAATTCCTCAGCCAGCATGGGGGAACTATGGTCCCTTCATGACTCGTGGACTTCAACTCCCAGAATTCCTCAGCCAGCATGGGGGAACTATGGCCCCCTCATGACTGGTGGACTTCAACTCCCAGAATTCCTGAGCCACCATGGCTCAGCTTGGAAACCTCTCCCTTTCCCCTCAGCACGGCTGGCTCAGGAATTCTGGGAGTTGAAGTCCACCAGTCATAAAAGAGCCCAGGTTGCCCACCCCTGGATTAGACATACCCAATTCCAGCCACCGTTCCTTATAGGTTTCAACCGCCAATCACCCCCTGATCATCTTCTCTGCGCTCTTTCCAGAGTCTCCACATCTTTCTCGCCTTATGCTGACCAAAGAAGCTGGATGGGGCAAGGGGTGGGGAGGTGGCATGGACTGAGAGCCCCCCCCCCATGACCCTCAGCAACGAAAGAAGAGGCAGCCCACCTTCCTGCTTCTTGAGCAGGTCATCCTTCTCGGCATTCGCAGGTAGCTCTGGCGGTTTGATCTGCGTGGCCAAGTCTGGGTTGATGTCGTGGCTGTAGCTGATGTAGTACATGCGACAGCTGCACCTTGAAATGATGCGCTGGACCTGCTGCGTGGGCTGCACCTCGTGTGGCTGGTTCCAATCTGGGGGGGGCGGGGGGGGCAGAAGGAGAGCAGCTGGGCCCGGGGCCAAGTGCCCAGCACACTCCCTGCCCGAGCATCTTTGAGGACAGGATGCCAGCCGCAGGAGGCATCGTGGCTGGCCCACCGTCTCCTGCAGCGGGGCACCCTCCCCTCCCCCCATGCCAGGCGTGGGCAGGCTGGCTGCTGACCTGTGGTGGTGCTGACCATGCCACCCACGGCTTGCCCGCTCTCCATCAGCTCCTGCACGGAGTCCAGGGTGCGCTGGGGGTGCTCCTCGATGTTCTTGACCTGGGGAGGGGGGGGGCAGGCAAAAGATGGCAGCTGGTCAGCAAGGGATTGGGGGGGGGAGTAAAGGTAGGCTGAGCCTGGGAGGGGGAGTGCAGGATGGAGCCTGCTCTGTGGGCCAAGAGTTCCCAATTCAGAAGGGACCTTGGAGGTCTTCTAGTCCAGCCCCCTGCTCAAGCAGGAGACCCTACATCCCTTTAAACAAGTCCACGCTCTTCTTAAAAAGCTCCAGTGTTGGAGCACTGACAGCTTCTAGAGGGAAGCCATTCCACTGTTTAATTATGTCTAGGTCGCTTCTCTCCTTGGTCAGTTTCCATCTGTTGCTTCTTGTCCTGCCTTCAGGCGCTTTGGAGAAGAGCTTGACTCCCTCTTCTTTGGGGCAGCCCCTGAGATACTGGAAGGCTGCTATCATGTCACCCCTCATCCTTCTCTTCGTTAAACTAGACATTCCCAATTCCAGCACCCGTTCCTTGTAAGTTTTAGCCTCCAGTCCCCCAATCATCTTTGTTGCTCTTCTCTGTACGCTTTCTAGAGTCTCAGCATCTTTTTTACATCACAGTGAGCAAAACTGGATGCAGCATTCCAAGTGTGGCCTTCCCAAGGCCTTGTAAAGTGGTATTAATACTTCACGTAATCTTGATTCTATCCCTCTGTTAATGCAGCCCAGCACTGTGTTGGCCTTTTTGGCAGCTGCAGCACACGGCTGGCTCCTATTGAAGGGATGGTCCACTAGGACTCCGAGGTCCCTCTCCCAGTTACTACTATTGAGCAAGGTACCCCCTCTACTATACCTGTCCATTTGGTTTTTCTTGCCTAAATGTAGAACCTTACTTTTTTCACCATTGAATTTCATTTTCTTAGATAGCGCCTAGTGTTCTAGTCTGCCCAGATCCTCCTGTATCCTAAGCCTGTCTTCTGGAGTGTTGGCTATTCCTGCCAGCTTGGTGTCGTCTGCAAATTTGATGATGCTCAAGCCTTCCCCCTCCGTCGGCAGCTGCAGCCCAGCCTGGCTTATCCAGGGTCAGAGAGCCCCCCCCCCAAGGGGCAGAGCCACCAGGCCGGCTGGACAGCAGCCAGCCCTACCTCCAGCCACAGCTGGACATCCTCACGCTCGGAGGGGTTGCTCTCGGTGGTGGCAAAGTACTGCATGCCGTCCAGCAGGCAGGTCCATGAGGTCTTCTGCTTGAGGGTGTCCTCGTACCAGGCCGGGTGGTGCTGGCCCTGGAGCAGCTGGGCCTTCGCGGCCGAGACGATCACGCAGCCCTCCGTCTCGGCCCCACGCAGGACCATCTGGGGGGGAGAGGGAGGCCGGAGGAAGCTATTGCCAGGGGCTGGCCGGGAGGAGGTGGGGCAGCCCCTCCCCACAGGACGCTTCAACCTAGCGTGGCAGGGGGGCTGGGCTTACAGGTAGTCCCCCACTTACGACCGTTCACTTAGTGACCGTTCCAAGTTACGACACCGCTGAAAAAAGGGACTTCGGACCCTTTTTCACAGTTGTGATCTTTGCAGCCTCCCCCCACGGTCACGGGATCAAAATTCGGACGCTGGGCAGCCGGTTTGTATTGATGACCCTGGGGAGGGGGTCACCTGATCCCCTTTTGCGACCTTGTGGCAAGCAGAGCCCCTGGGGAAAGCTGGATTCGCTTAATGACCGTGTGACCGACTTAACAACCGCAGGGGTTCCCTTCACAATTGTGGCCAGAGAGGTCGTAAAAATGAGGGAAAACTCACTGAAGGAATGTCTCCCTGAACAACAGAAATTTTTGCTTGAACAGCGGTCGTAAGTCGAGGATTACCTGTGTTGCTTTTTATTTTTATTGGGTTTTTTATTTTGAATTTTGTTTTTTTTCCCCATGCTGTGTTTTTATTGTTTGTAAGCCGCCTACAGTCTCTGTGAGAATGTAGGTGGATATATATGTATATATATTCTAAATAAATAAATAGCAGATGGAGCCCGTATCACCTGGGGAGGGGTGAGCCCAGTGAAGTGGGGGGGGGGGCAAGCAATGCTAGAAGTCAGCTGGGGGGTGGCAGCAATGGGGGGGGACCAGTCAGAAATACAGGCCGGTTGCCAAATGCCCAAATTCTGCCCGCGGGATTGCAGGCGCATTGCGAGGGCTTCAAAAGGCTGGTTTTAAGTCCGTTTTTTCGACATCCTCATTGTAAAGTTATTAAATAAACCTGATGCACACTGGCAGCACCCTGGGGTCACCTGCCACGTTTTTTATCTTTTGGCCAGTTTCTGGCATCTTTTGGGCAAAGAACATTCATTGTACAAAATGGGTGGACTCTGTGACCCCAGCGTTTGCTTAATGATCGTGTGATTCGTTTAACGACCACCCAAAAGGGGTCATAAACGGCGGCCCGCTCAACAAAGGCAACGATGCACTGGCCCAACCTTTGGGGTTCAATTTACAGTCGCAGGAGGGTCCCATCCTGGCCGCTTTTAAGACTGCTGGACTTCAACTCCCAGCATTCCCCAGCCCAGCCGTGTCTTAAAGGGGCCACGACTGGACAGCCCCTCCCCCTGCCCCCCCCCCCGGCAGGGCATGGAGCCAAGAGCCAAGACCTGGCAGTTGACCAGCTCAATCAGGCAGTTGTGGTTGAAGACGTCATCAGTCTGGCAGGCTGCGATCCCGCACAGCTGCTCGCTGACTCCCGATTCCTCCTCGGTGAAAACCACGAATTTGTCTGTCTCTTCAATCAGCTTCTGCAACATGGAGGCGCCTGCAGGAAAAGGGGAGGGGAAGGAGGAGGAGGAGGGTGGGTATGGCATGGCCGGCCGCACCATCAGGGAAATGGGGGGAGCAGCTGATCCTCCACAGACCCGGTAGCTAGAAATGAGCCATGCCCACTAAAGCCCAGCTCCCGGGTAATTGCCCCCGAAGAATCCCCCCAAACCCCCACCTCCAATTCTAGCTGCCTCCCCCCATTTCCTTCCTGTAGACTTCTCTTCTAAGCAGCTTCATACTCAGAGGGGTCCCTGGTGCTCTCCCAGCAGGGTGGTTTTCCTGCAGACGTTTCATGACCCAACTAGCTTACATCATCAGTGCTAGAAGGGGGTGGAGGTTTGCCAAAAGGAGGAGGAGGAGGAGGAGGAGGAGGAGGAGGAGGAGGAGGAGGAGGAGGAGGAGGAGGAGGAGGAGGAGGACAACGACGACGACAACAACTGTGGGGTCCCTGGTTGTCTCTGAGTTAGGTGGTTTTCTTGCAGACATTTCATGACCCAACTATTAAATTAAAGTATTACTACCACTTTACAAGGCCTTGGTAAGGCCACACTTGGAATCCTGCATCCAGTTCTGGTCACCACGATGTAAAAAAGATATTGAGACACTAGAAAGAGTACAGAGAAGAGCAACAAAGATGATTAGGGGACTGAAGGCTAAAACATACAAGGAATGGTTGCTAGAATTGGGTCTGTCTAGTTTAACGAAGAGAAGGACAAGGGGGGACATGATAGCAGTATTCCAATATCTCAGGGGCTGCCCCACAAAAAAGAGGGAGTCAAGCTCTTCTCCAAAGCGCCTGAAGGCAGGACAAGAAGCAACGGGTGGAAACTAATCAAGGAGAGAAGCAACCTAGAACTAAGGAGAAACTTCCTAACAGTGAGAACAATTAACCAGTGGAACCACCTGCCTCCAGAAGCTGTGAATGCTCCAACACTGGAAGTCTTTAAGAAGAGACTGGATAGCCATTTGTCTGAAATGGTGGTAGGGTTTCCTGCCTCAGCAGGGGGTTGGACTAGAAGACCTCCAAGGTCCCTTCCAACATTATCATCATCATCATCATCATACTAGGTAACGTCATCAGGGTTAGAGAAGATTTAGAGTAGCATCCTCAGAGTAGGCTTTGCTTTCTTCTTTACATAAAGCTTCCCTGTCAGTTGTGGAGGGGGTCTGGTGTCCTCCTTGGCAGTTCCTTGATTGGGACGCTGTTTTTGGCAAGACTCTGGATATGAACAGAAAGCAAGCCTCCCTCCGTTCTGGCACAGATGACGTTGCATTGTTGGGCCACAAAATGTCTGCAAGAAAACTACCAAGCTAACTCTCCTCCTCTTCTCCCCAAACCCCCTCCCTTCCAGCACTGATGATGTTCCCTAGTCGGGTCATGAAACGTCTGCAAGGAAACCACCCAGCTCAGAGAGCAGCAAGGACCCCCTTCCTTCCTTCCTTCCTTCCTTCCTTCCTTCCTTCCTTCCTTCCCTCCCTCCCTCCCTCCCTCCCTCCCTTCTCTTCCAGCCCTGATGATGTTCCCTAGCTGGGTCATGAAACGTGTGCAAGGAAACCACCAAGCTCAGAGAAGACCAAGGACCCCCTTCCTTCCTTCCTTCCTTCCTTCCTTCCTTCCTTCCTTCCTTCCTTCCTTCCTTCCTTCCTCCCTTCCCTCCCTCCCTCCCTCCTCTTCCAGCCCTGATGATGTTCCCTAGTCGGGTCATGAAACGTCTGCAAGGAAACCACCAAGCTCAGAGAAGACCAAGGACCCCCTTCCTTCCTTCCTTCCTTCCTTCCTTCCTTCCTTCCTTCCTTCCTTCCTTCCTTCCTTCCTTCCTTCCCTCCCTCCCTCCCTCCCTCCCTTCTCTTCCAGCCCTGATGATGTTCCCTAGCTGGGTCATGAAACGTGTGCAAGGAAACCACCAAGCTCAGAGAAGACCAAGGACCCCCTTCCTTCCTTCCTTCCTTCCTTCCTTCCTTCCTTCCTTCCTTCCTCCCTTCCCTCCCTCCTCTTCCAGCCCTGATGATGTTCCCTAGTTGGGTCATGAAACGTGTGCAAGGAAACCACCAAGCTCAGAGAAGACCAAGGACCCCCTTCCTTCCTTCCTTCCTTCCTTCCTTCCTTCCTTCCTTCCTTCCTTCCTTCCTTCCTTCCTTCCTCCCTTCCCTCCCTCCCTCCCTCCCTCCCTCCCTCCTCTTCCAGCCCTGATGATGTTCCCTAGTTGGGTCATGAAACGTCTGCAAGGAAACCACCAAGCTCAGAGAAGACCAAGGACCCCCTCCCTCCCTCCCTTCCTTCCCTCCCTTCTCTTCCAGCCCTGATGATGTCACCCAGTTGGGTCATGAAACGTCTGCAAGAGAACCACCCAGCTCAGAGAACACCAGGGACCCCTCATGTCAACCCTGAGCCCCAAATATTCTCTTCTATGGGTAGTTCCCCACATGCACACCCATTCCAGGGAAGGGAAGTACCTGGACTCTATTTTCTCTGGCCAGACTGCGCTGCGTGCCGGCCTTCTCTCTCCCCCTGATCCCACACAAGGACCCCCAAAAGCAGCAGCCCCATGGCAAGGGGTGTCTTTCCCCCCACAGGTGGAAGGGCCAGGGCGGCTTCACCTCCGGAGGGGCTCCGCTCTGTCCGCCCGCTGCTGGCCGGCACGATGACCCGCAGCGGGGGCTGGGGGCTGGAGGAGGGCCCCCGCCTGGGCTTCTTGGCGGGCAACTGGGGGCCGATCTTCAGCCCCTTCAGGGCCTCGGTGGACAGGTTGCGTTTCAGCACGGCAGCCTTCTTGTAGCCGTCGTAGAGGCCGAAGGCGATGTCCCGGTTGGTGGTGGTCCAGGAGGCCCGCAGGTCCACCAGGTGCAGCTGGTGGGTGTGAAGCACATCGTCCCCGTCCCGCAGCAGAAGCTCCTGAGAACAGAAGAGGGAAGCTGAGTCCACCCCTTGCCTTAAAACTAAAACGCCCAGAAAATTCATTTGACAGTTTGGAGCCAACCTTTAGAGCAGGGGTCTCCAACCGTGGCCCCTTTAAGACCTGTGGACTTCAACTCCCAGAATCCCTCAGCTAGGCCTACAACCTTGGCCCCTTTAAGACCTGTGGACTTTGACTCCCAGAATCCCTCAGCCAGTCTCAAACCGTGGCCCCTTTAAGACTTGTGGACAGCCAGGTCTCCAACCGTGGCCCCTTTAAGACTTGTGGACTTCAACTCCCAGAATCCCTCAGCCAGGTCTCCAACCATGGTCACTTTAAGACTTGCGGACTTCAACTCCCAGAATCCCTCAGCCTGTCTCAAACTGTGGCCCTTTAAGACCTGTGGACTTCGACTCCCAGAATCCCTCAGCCAGGTCTCCAATCTTGGCCACTTGTGGACTTCGACTCCCAGAATCCCTCAGCCTGTCTCCAACCGTGGCCCCTTTAAGACTTGCGGACTTCAACTCCCAGAATCCCTCAGCCTGTCTCAAACTGTGGCCCCTTTAAGACTTGTGGACTTCAACTCCCAGAATCCCTCAGCCAGGTCTCCAAACATGGCCCCTTTAAGACCTGTGGACTTCGACTCCCAGAATCCCTCAGCCAAATCTTCAACCGTGGCTCCTTTAAAACTTGTGGACCAACTCCCAGAATCCCTCAGCCTGTCTCCAACCGTGGCCCCTTTAAGACTTGCGGACTTCAACTCCCAGAATCCCTCAGCCTGTCTCAAACTGTGGCCCCTTTAAGACTTGTGGACTTTGACTCCCAGAATCCCTCAGCCAGGTCTCCAACCTTGGCCACCTGTGGACTTGTGAATCTCAACTCCCAGAATTCCCCAGCCAGCATAGCTGGCTGGGGAATTCTGGGAGTTGAAGTCCACAGGTCTTAAAGTGGCCACGGTTATTCATACCTGTTACTGACCATCTACCAATTCCAGAACACAAACCCCCAACAGTGTCCCCAAAACATGTAGATAGTCCTCTACTTACAACAGTTCATTTAGTGACCATTTGAAATTACGGCAGCACTGAAAAAAGCGACTTACAGCCTGTTCCCCACACTTACAACCACTGCAGCCTCCACAGGGCCATGCGATCAAAACTCGGACGCTTGGCAACTGCTTCCCATTTACGATGCTCAACCATTGTGGCGAGAAAGGTCGTAAAATGGGCCCCAAATGGGTCTCACTTAGCAATGGAAATTTGGGGCTCAATTGTGGTCATAAATCGAGGACCACATGCATTTCCAAATTCGGTTCCTGTTGATTCCGCAAGGGGCCGCGCGGTGGGCCCCGTGCCAATGCCCGGACCTGGCTAGTTCAACGTTGCACGAACTGCAGGTGTAAACCGTGGCTTATCGTGGCTTTGTGAGTCCAATCGCTCCGGTTCACACGACCTGGCTGGTTGCCCGGTGTGTGTGTGTGCCTGTGTGTTTTGTGTGTGTCTTGCGGGGGGAGGGGGAAGACGCTACCTCCTCGGCCGTGCAGAGGCTGTGGCGCTGGTAAGCGAGGGAGGAGAGGCTGAGCAGGTGGGTCTTCTTGATCAAGGAGTCCAAGTGGTGGTCCACGTCCTCCTCGCTGGGGGAGGCCATCAGGTGGACGTTCACCAGGCTGAGGTCACTCACCATCTGCACGAGGCTCCACTCGGAGATCAGGCGACGCATCACCGTGCCAGCTGCGGGGCAGGAGTGTGTTGGGGGGGGGGAGAGCTGGGTCAGGGTCCAGGAGGGGCCTAGCCAGCAGCCACGCCCGGCCCTCCCGCCCTCCGCCCGGCCACCTTCACTCACCCTGGGGGATCAGCCGCTGTGTGCCACGGGTGAATACGTGGCCCTGGCCGCACTCCACCTGGATGCCACGCTGCTGGGCGAAGGAGGCCCAGTAATGGATCTGGGAGGTGGGGAGAGGAGGGTTAGATCAGCCCCCCCCCAAAGAAAAGGCAAATTCATCAGATTCAGGGCACAATCCTGCAAGGCCTAACTGGGCTTTGCGCTGGGGATTTTAAGAGCCACCGGGACGGGGTTGAGCGGCTGTAAAGATTCTCTAAATAAATTTTCCAAGCAAATAAATATTTCTAAACAAACGCATTCTCCAAATAAATCAATACGTTTCTCTAAACATTTCTCCAACGTATAATTTTTCTAGATAAAGAAATGAATACATTTTTTCTAAATTGAATAAATTAATCCAAGCAAACGTTTTTCTAAAGAAATAAATTTTTCTAAGCAATTTTTTTTTAAAAAAAATTTTTTCTAAAGAAATAAAATGTTTGAATAAGGCTTCTAAATAAATAAAGGAATATTCTAAATAAATCATTTTTGAAAGAAAGAAAGAAAGAAAGAAAGAAAGAAAGAAAGAAAGAAAGAAAGAAAGGAAATGAAATGGAAGAAGGAAGGGTAGAAAGGTAGAAAGAAAGAAAAAGAAAGAAAGAAAAATAGAGAAAGGTAGAAAGAAATGAAATGGAAGAAGGAAGGATAGAAAGGTAGAAAGAGAGAGAAAAGTAGAAGGAAAGAAATAGAAATAGAAAAAAAAGAAAGAAAGAGAGGGAGAGAGAAAGAAAGAGAGGGAAGGAGAGAGGAAAAGAGAGAGGGAAAGGAAGGGAAGGGAAGTGGGAGGAAGGAAGGAGGAAGGAAGGAAGGAGGAGGAAGGAAGGAAGGAAGGAAGAAAGAAAGAAAGAAAGAAAGAAAGAAAGAAAGAAAGAAAGAAAGAAGGGAGCAGAGAGAGAAATTCCACAGATGGATCCCAGCAAGGTCCAAACACACTGCCTTGTAATTCGGGGAGGGGCCCTTCCCGCCTTCCCCCTGCGTGGGCCGGTCCACTCAAGCCCACCCCCCCACCCCCAGCCTGCCCGGGGCCCTGGGGGCGCCCCCCCCACCTGCAGCTTGGGGACCAGGGCGGTGCAGGAGAGCTGGCGGTAGTGCTGGCCCAGCTTTCTTCTTGCTGGGCTTCAGGTTGCCGAAAAGCTTCCCACGGCAGATGGGGCGGCTGACGCTGGTCCAAGTGGCCCAGAAGTTCTGCATCCAGCGCAGGGTGCTGCTGTAGAGCAGGATGCGCGGTCTGGCTGGCCTCTGGGGGGGGGGGGCAGGAAGGGAGGGAGGGAGGCAGGAGAAAAAAGAAAGGGAGGGAGGGAAGGAGGGAGGGAGGATGGAAAGGGAGGGAGGGAGGGAGGAGGGAAGGAAGGGAGGATGGAAAGGAAGGGAGGGAGGAAGGGAGGAAAAAAGGAAGGAAGGGAAGGAGGGAGGGGAGAAAAGAAGGAAGGGACGGAGGGAGGGAGGAAGGGAGGGAAGATGGGAAGGAAGGAAGGAAGGAAGGAACGGAGGGAGGAAGGACAGAAAGGAAGGAAGGAAGAAAGGAAGGATGGAATGGAAGGGAGGACGGAAAGGGAGGGAGGGAGGAAGGAAGGGACGGAGGGAGGGAGGAAGGAAGGGAAGATGGGAAAGGAAGGAAGGAAGGAAGGGAGGGAGGGAGGGAGGGAGGGAAGATGGGAAGGAAGGAACGGAGGGAGGAAGGACAGAAAGGAAGGAAGGAAGAAAGGAAGGATGGAATGGAAGGGAGGACGGAAAGGAAGGGAGGGAGGGAGGGAGGGAGGAAGGGAGGAAGGAAGGAAGGAAGGAAGGAAGGACCGTGTCACCCCTCCGCAAGGAGCACCTCCAGCCTCTGGGCCTCACGGATGTCCCTAAAGGAGCCCTGGACTTTTCGGGCTGGTTTGGTTTTTTTACCTTGAAAACCTTTCGCTTCTCATCTCAGAAGCTTCTTCAGTTCCTCAGAGAGAGAGAGACAGAGAGAGAAACAGAGACGGAGAGAAAGCGAAAAAAGGGAGGGAGGGAGGGAAGACGGGAGGGTGGAAGAAGGGAAATGGGAAGGAAGAGAAGGCGGAGGAAGCAAGGAAAACAGGATGGAAGGAAAATAGGAAGAAAAAGGAGGAGGAAAAGGGGAGGGAGAAAGGAAGGAACCCCGAAGAACCGAAGAAGCTCCTTGGATGAGAAGGGAAACGTTTTCAAGGAAAAACCCCCCAAAACTCCAGTTGCCCTTTGGGGGAAAAGCCCCTTCGGGAAGCCTGGCAGAGCCCCCAGTCATTCCCCCCATCTGGGCCCCCCTCCCCCCGCTCACCCCCGCTCGGCCGGGTCAGGTCCATGCGGATGGCCAGGTTGAGGTTCTCCGAGCGGAAGGCCCGGTAGGAGTCGTACTGCTGCCCCACGGGCACCTCGGGCAGGAACGGGGGCGAGCGCAGCACCAGGCTGTGGTGGTCGTGGGGGTTGCCGTGGCACAGCCAGGTGAGGTCCAGTGTCATGCACAGCTGGGGCAGGTGGAGGAAGCAGCAGTCGTCATACCTGCCCGAGAGAGGGAGGGGGTGAGAAGGGAGACCCTTCCCTTCCTCCTTTCCTTCCTTCCTCCCTTCTTTCTTTCTTTCCTTCCTTCCTTCCTTTCCTGCTTCCCTCCCTCCCTTTTTCCTTTCTTCCTCCCTCCCTCCCTTTCCTTTCTTCCTTCCTCCCTTCTTTCCTGCTTTCCTTCCTTCCTCCCTCCCTTTCCTTCCTTCCTTCTTCCCACCTTTCCTTCCTTATAGTCCTTCCTCCTTTCCTTCCTTCCTTCCTTATATTCCTTCATTCCTCCCTCCCTCCTTTTTTCTTCTTTTCCCTTCCTCCCCTTTCCTTCCTTCCTTCCACCCTTCCTTCCTTGTATTCCTTCCTCCCTTTTTTTCTTCCTTCCTTCCTCCCACCCTTCCTTCCTTATCAAATATATTCCTTCCCTCCTACTTTCCTGCTTTTCTCTCCCTCCCTCCCTCCCTCTTTTCTTCTTTCCATCCTTCCATCCACCCATTCTTTTTCATTCTTTCCTTCCTTTCCTTTCCTCCAAAATGTGACTTATACATTTGCTTAGAACATTTCTCTTTTACATTTAGAATACTCATTTAGTAATTTCTTTCCTTTATCTGGGAAAAATGTTTGTTTAGGAAAAAAAAATGGTAAGTAAAAAATACTTATTTACAACCATTTATGCATGTATTTATCTAGAAAAAATATTTGGTCGTTTAAAAAAACATTCCTTTGGCAATTTCATCCATTTTTTTTTTTAAATTGTTCGGCCCATTTCATTCCAGAGCGCCTGCTGGCCCCTCCCCCAGACGGAGGGCCACCCACTTGGACGCCGTCCGGACGTTGACGTCCAGGTCCCCCTTGAAGACGAACTGGCCCGGCCGCCAGTGGAAGGCCAGGTGGCTCCACTCCCAGTGCAGGTTCTCCGTGGTGTTGTAGGGGTCCTGCAGGAGAAACCCAGGCTGGAAGGGAGGCCAGCGGAGAGGCTGACCCCCTCCACCCGTACCCCCGTGGCAGCTGCCTCACCTCCGTGGCCACCTGGTGGAGGCTAGCCCTGCTCGATATCCATGTGCCAGTCGCCGTGCAGAAGGAGGCGGCTCTTGTCCCACCAGGGCAGGGGCGGGCTGGGGTCTTCCGAAGGCTTGGTGAGCAGGTCGATGGCCTGGCCGATCAGGGTCCAGGCCGGGTCCCAGCAGGGCCCCCACACGATGGTAAACTGGTAGACCTCAGCTGCGGCACAGGGGGCCATGAGGGGCATCAGAAGAAGGCAATGGGGGGGCACCTCTCCCCCACCCCCCCAAAGGGGCAGAGAGCCCCATCCTAGCCCCAGCCCGCCTTCTGGACACTTCGCGGAGGGCTGTGGCCCTCCAGGATTACGTCAGCCCCCCACCGGCACTTACAGCAGAAGTCGTGGTAGAACTTCAAAGGGGGCATGTTCCTCTCCACGGACACCGGGCCCCACGGGGCCCCCAGTTCCAGCTTTTGGCTCCGTCGAGAGCAGGGCTGTCCAGGGGTCTCCGCACCGGCCAGCCGGCCCGACAGTCTCCAGTCCCGGATCTCAAACAAATAGCGTGGGTAATCCCGGATCCGCACTGGGGGGGGGGGGAGAGGAAAGAGGCCACGTCGAGAAGGGGAGAGATGGGACAGTACGGGGAGGGGCAGGGCGTCCTTCAGTCCTTTTCTCTCCAAATCCCCAGAATTCCCCAGCCAGCTCCTTTTGCTTCCCTGGCTAGGGAATTCTGGGAGTTGAAGTCTTAAAAATGGTCAAATTTAGAGACAGGTTTGGACTCCATCGAGGCATCAATAGCTACCAGTGGACGCCAGAAGACCCTCACGATCACCCAGATCCATGGGGGCATCCGTGGCCTGTTTTTACACACCCTTTCATAGCCCCCAGGCACGTTTGGCTGCCCTCTAATTCAGGGGTCCCCAACCTCCGGTCCATAGACCAGTACCGGGCCGTGGCATGCCAGCAACCTGTCCGCACAAACAAGCAAAGCCGCATCCGCGAGATGCAGGCAGCACACGAAACCACACATCCTCCGGTCTGCGGAAAACCTGCCCTCCACAGAACCGGTGGTCCCTGATGCCCCAAAGGTTGGGGGCGTCTGCTCTAGTTAGCTCTTGCATCCACCTTCCCTGAGTAAAGCTTAGACCCTATGCTCTGTGGGGCAGGGGCCCACCTTCCCCACTTCCTACAGCATCCGGGGCACGACAAATAAACTTCTGCACCGCTAAATCGAACATGCGTGGGAGAAGACTTGTCCAATCCCTCAATCCTAAAGGAGACCAATCCTGAGTGTCGTTTGGAAGTACAGATCCTGAAGCTCAAATACTTTGGCCCCCAACTGAGATGGGAGGACTCCTTGGGAAAGACACACACACACACACACACACACACACACATACGATGTTGGGGAGACAAAATGAGAAAGGGACACCAAAGGATGAAACGGTTAGACGGGGTCATCGAAGCAAACAAGCACAAACTCTGGGAGAGAGTGGATGACTGGGGGGGGGGGGCTGGCATGCTGCAGGAGTAGCCCTCAACGTACGACCACAATTGAGCCCAAAATTTATGTTGCTAAGTGAGACGTGTGTTAAGTGAATTTTGCAACGCTTAACGACCTTCCTTGCCAGAGTTGCTAAGTGAATCACTGCAGTTGTTACATTAGCAAAACGGTCGTTAAGTGAATCTGGCTTCCCCTCCATCGACTTTTGCTTGTCGGAAGGTCCCAAGGGGATCACGTGACCCCAGGGCAGTGCGACTGTCGTAAATACGAATCACTTGCCAAACACCTGAATTTTGATCACGTGACCACCGGGAAGCTGCAACGGTCGTAAGTGTGAAAAACGGTCATTACAGTGCCGTTGTAAATTTGAATGGTCGCTAAATGAACTGTTGTTAAGCTGAGGGCTGCCTGTACTCCACGGGATCGTAAAGACTCAGACACAGCTCAGCGACTGAACAACAAACGGAACATCGAATTGCCGTGTTGTTCAGGGCACGGAGGTTCACAGACCGGGCCCAGGACACCGTGGGCCATGGCCGCGCACTCACCGAAGAAGGTCTTGACGCTGCCCTTGACCATGCGGCACCAGTAGGTGAGGAGGTCCAGGCCCTCGGGGGGGAAGGGGCTGGCAGCATCCATGTCCCGGATCTGCTGCAGCACCCGCTCGGCCCCAGAGAACGACTCGTCGGCCAGCGCCACCAGCTCCAGGCTGGACATGGTCCAGGTGATCAGGGCCTTGCGCATGGGCGTGTTGGCGTAGAGCCGGTGGGAGCGCTGCAGGTAGATCTCAATGTTCTTCTTCTCCAGGGAGGCATAGAGCTCCTCAATCTTCCGGGCAGGCAGCAGCTCCCCGTGCTGCTTGCGCAGGGCGGCCACCTTGGCGTCCAGCAACTGCAGCCGCTTGGCGCTCTCCTTGCTCTCGTCTTTCATCAGCTCGTAGTTGTCGCGCAGCTTCACCTCAAAGACGTCGTCCAGGAAGACCCAGGAGAAGTGCTGGACCTTGAGCAGCAGGTCGGGTGGCAAGGGCTGGGCCGGGGCCCCGCTGTCGGCCTTCCGCCCGTGGAGTCCCTTCAGCCACTTCTGCACGCCCAGCGCCTCGTCCAACGTAGCCGAGAAGTCGTACTGGTACGGGAACTCCACTGCCACAGCGGCGCAGGACAGGGCCCAGACGCGGTTACGCAAAGTGCAGAGGGTGGGGAAGGGGCCACGGTGCAGGATCATCTCCTCCAGCTCTGGCAGGGCCTGCAGCTCCACCTCCTTCAAGACCAGAATGCTGTTGCCGTCAAAGCCGGCCACCAGTCCAGGGCAGTAGGCGTGGACGGACGTGCCGTGTCGGTTGAGTAAAAGCCGCTCGGCCGCCAGGCTCAAGTAACATTTCTCCGACATGAAAGCGGTCAACTTCAGAGAACTGAACTCCAGGGTCAGCCCCAGATGCCTCCTGGGGGCCGGGCCCTCGGGGAAGGGAGCTCCATCCTGGGCAGAGATCCGGTCTTCGGGGCCCTGCTGGGGAAGGGCAGCGGAGGCACGTTTGGGGGGCGACAGCAAGCTCTGCAGCGTCTCGTAGCAGCGTCGGGTAGCCAAGAGGTGCTCGAAGAGATACATGTGGGTGGCTGGGCTCCAGAGCAGGGTCAGGCTATCTCCACATTGCACCTGGAAAAGGACAGGTTGGACAATGAGCCCACCCCCAAGCAAATCTACCTGCCCAGTCCCACTCATCCCCGCCCCCATTTTTTCTAGCCTGCTCAAGGTATCAAAAGGGGTAGTATTCTGGACCATATAGCTCTATGTAGCCCTAACTAGAGAGCAGGTATCAGTGTGTTAAAATATCTGGCAGTTATTGGGTTAAATGCTAGGTATCTTAAAGGGTCAGTAGGAGGAGTTCCTAAGGGTCATTGGGAGACTTCCTGGACACAAGCCTCTTGGGAAGGTCTTTGTCTGAAAGAAGCATGGGCCATGGAAGATCACACAATAAGCCTGAGTCATTATAAAGATGGTATGGGAGAGCATCATTCTTTTACCTAAAGAGACGGTCTAAAGAAATGGACAAAAGATGTATTTTCCAGGAGTATCAACCACAGTGTGAATGCAAGTAATCTTTCTAATAAATATATTTTTGTTTATTATAAGATCTTTTCTTTTGAGTTATCTATCAAGTCTATCTGCCCAGCCCCCCTCATCCCCCCCCATTTTTTCTAGCCTGCTCCTAAGGTACCAAAAGGGGTAGGGTGAGGGTAGAAAGCCACTATGCCCAGCGAGGCTGGAGAAGCGCCCAGGAAGTGGGCAAGGGTACCTCTGAACTCCGAGGCCAGGATAGTTTGTCCTGGACTCTCCGGAGGGGGCCTTTTTATTGGGGAGAACACCAGATGGGATTTGGGGCTGAATGAAGTGGAATGGGACGACTTTCCACAGCCAACTTGCTGTGGAGCAATTCAAATTAATTATTTAGAGCAGTGGTTCTCCACCTGTGGGTCGGGACCCATTTGGGGTCGAACGACCATTTCACGGGGGTCGCCAAACAACGCAGTCCGCCATTTTTCCCCCCTTTTCTTTAGCTGTGCTACTCCCTTTTATTCTGTTGGCTTTGGAAAGCCAATAGAATAGACTCTCTTGAATAGAGTCTAATTCTATTGGCTTTCCAAAGCCAATAGGAATTGTCCAGGCTGTCTCTGCCCTGCTGAGCCCGCCAAAAGTCCCAGTCTGCAAATGGTGCTGCCCCAGTTGAGTAGTCCTCGACTTACGACCGGTTGAGTAGTCCTCGACTTACGACCGGTTGGGGGTCGCGGCATTAAAAAGGTTGAGAACCACTGATTTAAAATGATCAAAAAGATATTTTAATTTTTGTCATTCACGTCCCTCCTTTGGTGTCTTTTCTCTAACGGTTCTACTCCACCCTTTCTTCCACATTAGCATAATGTTTGTGCCACAGCGAGTTGGCCCAAGCGGGGAGGGAACCAGGTTCCTTGGCAAAGCAATTGGGGCAGGGGGAGGGGAAGGGGCACCTCCAGTGAGCGGATGCTGCTGCGGTAGGTGAGGGAGAGGGTGGCCAGGCCGGCCACGGGGCTGGGGATGGTGGGGGCCTTGCAGCAAGGCTGCATCTTCTCCGCCAGGCTCTTCACCAGGGACAGCGCCACCCCCTGGATGCTGATGGTGCAGCTCTCGGCACTGCCCAGCGTGGTCAGGGTGTCCACCCGAAGCTCTGTGGCCCCTGGGGGGGGGGGGGAGAGAGAGAGAGAAAGACCCTCAGTGTGGCCCAGACACCACTGTCCACCTCTGGGCCCAAAGTACTACAAAGCCCATCCATCCCCGTCCTTGAACTCATGTCTCCGCAGCAGCAGGGAGGGTGGCCACTCGCTGTCCCCGGATGAAAACTCAACGCAGGAAGACGCGGCTCCTCCACGCAGTTGTGATTGTGCTGCTGTCCCACACGGAGACGGCCACCGACTTAGTGGGGCTGAAAGGGGCCCACATAACATGGGGGGGGCAGGGACTCCCCCAGACGACCGACAGCCTCTACTGAATACAGGCAGTCCTCGGTTTACCACAATCCACTTGGTGACTATTCGAAGTTACAACGGCCCTGAAAAAGATGACTTGTGGCCGTTTTTCACACATACAACCTTAGCAGCGTCCCTGGGGTCGCCTGATCAAAATTCGGACGCTTGGCAACAGGACTCACGTTTACGACGGTGGCCGGGTCCTCCGGTCATGTGATCAGCTTTAGGGGCCCTCCGACAAGCAAAGCTCCTAGGGAACCCAGACTCACTTAACGACGGTGTTATTAACTCAACAACCACCGTCGCTCACTTAACAACGTTGGCAAGGTCGTAAAATGAGGCCAAACTCACTTAACAAATGCCTCACTTAACAACAGTTTTGGACAATTGTGGGTCATAAGCCAAGGACGACCTGTTTTGTTTTGATGATGAGGATGAGGATGAGGATGATGATTCAGCTGAACTGCCTGCATCCCCTGATTTTTGGGGCCCCGATGGGAGCGCCCCCTTGTGGAGGAGGCTGATGGAACAAGAGCTGATTCTGCCTCTTGCACGTCTAGGCGTGGCTCCTTTTATCCCTTTTATCATATTAATTCTAATGTTTTGAATCTTGTACAAGTAGGTTTTCACTTACGACTGCCCCCAAATTTTGGCTGCTAAGTGAGACGTGTGTTAAGTGAATTTTGCAACACTTTACCACCTTCCTTGCCACAGTTCTTAAGGGAATAATTGTTGCCGTTAAATTAGTCACGCGGTTGTTAAATGAATTTGGCTTCACTCTGCTTGCCAAAAGGTCGCAAAAGGGGATCGCGTGACCCCCCCGCGGGGACTCTGCGGCCGTCGTAAATACGAGTCACTGGCCAAGTATCTGAATTCCGATCGCCTGATCCTGGGGATGCTGCAACGGTCGTAAAGTGTGAAAACTGGTCGTAAGTCCCTTTTTTCGGTGCTGCTGTAACGTCATATGGTCGCTAAATGAACAATTGTAAATTGAGGACTGCCCGTAACTGTTTTATTCTATTATTTATGGCCGTTTTAAAGCGCCCCGAATGGCCTGGAAGTGAGATGGGTAGCGTAGAAATTTAACATTTTATTTAATACAATAAATAAAATATAAAAATGAGGGGGGCCTTTAAAAATGTATTCGCCACAGATATTTTGCCCCTATTGCAAAATATAAAGATATTTTTATATTTTATATGAAACAAATAAGAGAATGAAATGCAGCGGGGCCACCAAAGGGAGGCAGACCGTCCCCAAGTGAGATAAATAAACTCTCTTAAGTGTCCCCCAAATCATTTCTGGAGCCAAGAAAGGCCAGTCCTTGTCTCAGCCCCCCAAGCAAGGGGGGAGGGTCTTCCCTCTACGGCAGGGGTTCTCAACCTGTGGGTCGGGACCCCATTTGGGGTCGAACGACCATTTCACGGGGGTCGCCAAACAAGGCTGTCCACCATTTTTTTCCTTTTCTTTGGCCACGCCCCTGGCACCCGGTGATGTATAAGTGGCTGGGGGTCACCACAACATGGGGAACTGTATTATGGGGTCGCGGCATTAGAAAGGTTGAGAACCACTGCTCTACGGGTTCCCAAGGCCCAAAAGACCCCTCCCCTCATTCATCCAAGACCACCCCCCCTCCCCCTGGGCTCACCTGCCAAGCTGGACAGAGTAAAAAAGTTCACGTCCTCCACCTTCAGGTCCACTTTCCAAAGCACCCCGAATTCCTCCCCCAGGGTGGGGGGCAGTTCCTCCAGGCGGTCCTGGGGGCTGGGGTCCTCCGGCCGCAAGAGCAGCAGGAACCGGGAGAGGCAGTCGGCGCAAGCGTCCGAGGACTCCAGCTGCAGCCCACACAGGGTGCAGTCCAGGAAGAGAGTGTCCGCGTGGGTGCTGGAGGTTCCCAGTGGCTGGTTGTAGCTGCCCTGGAGAACGGGAAGAGAACTGGGGTTGGCCAAGAGGCAGCTGACGGCCGGGGTCTCAGACAGAGATTCAAAGCCAGAATCCTCCCCTCTGCATGCAGACCTTCCCTCCCATCACTCAGACTGGATAATCCAGGGGTCCCTAATCCCCGGGCCGTGGACCAGTACCGGTTCAAAACCAGGCCACACAAGCAGCGTGCGAGCTGTGTGTGTGCGGTGTGCAGCTCTGTTTGCGCCGTTGAGGGGTATTTGCGCAAATGGAGCTTCAAAACGTGTTCGAATATTAGTAGCTCAAGGTGGTAGTTGGGCTGTTGTTTTGATCTCCGAGCTTGGTTGCCAACGTTTAGCCTCCATTCGCGGCGACGTTGCTGGAGCGCTTCGAATTGTGCTCGTCTGTCAGAGCACTGGCCTTTAAATACCTTTCTGTGGGATGCAAATTGGTACGAATGTTGTTTCTTTGGAACCGCCAGCCAATCAAACGGCCCATGACTCAACAACAGCTGAACAAACAACATTCTCACCAATTTGGATCCCACAAAAAGGTATTTAAAGGCCAGTGCTCTGACAGACGAGCACAATTCGAAGGGCACTGACAATGTCTTCTTGAAAAATAATAATATTATATTAATAATAATAATAAAGTTGGAAGGGACCTTGGAGGTCATCTAGTCCAACCCCCTGCTCAGGCAGGAAACCCTATACCATTTCGGACAAATGGCTGTCCAGTTTCTTCTTAAAAACTTCCAGTGTTGGAGCATTCACCGCTTCTGGAGGCAGATTGTTCCATTGGTTAATGGTTCTAACTGTCAAGAAGTTTCTCCTTATATTCCAGGTTGCTTCTCTCCTTGATGAGTTTCCATCCGTTGCTTCTTGTCCTGCCTTCAGGCGCTTTGGAGCATAGCTTGACTCCCTCTTCTTTGGGGCAGCCCCTGAGATACTGGAACGCTGCTATCCTGTCCCCCCTCGTCATTCTCTTCATTAAACTAGACATACCCAATTCTAGCAACCGTTCCTTATATGTTTTAGCCTCCAGTCCCCTAATCCTCTTTGTTGCTCTTCTCTGCATTCTTTCCAGAGTCTCCACATCGTTTTGACATCGTGGTGACCAAAACTGGATGCTGTATTCCAAGTGTGGACTTATCAAGGCCTTGTAAAGTGGTATTAACACTTCCCGTGAACTTGATTCTATCCCTGTTAATGCAGCCTAGCACTGTGTTGGCCTTTTTGGCAGCTGCAGCCCACGGCTGGCTCCTATTTAAGGGATGGTCCACTAGGACTCCGAGGTCCCTCTCACAGTTGCTACTATTGAGCAAGGTACCCCCTCTACTATACCTGTACATTTAGTTTTTCTTGCCTAAATGTAGAACCTTGCTTGACAAAATGTTTGCAACCAAGTCAACAAGCTCGGAGATCAAACCAACACCCCAAAGGGAGCTTCACGCGTGCCTGCGAGTGCCCAATCGATCTGTGCATGCAAGTGCCTACCGCTCACACGGAGCCATTTCCACTTCCCCCCCCTCACCAGTCCCCAAAGCCAGGAAGGTTGAGGACCACTGCGCTAACCCACACCAGCCTCACCCCTCCGCCTGCCTCGCAGCCCACCTGCAGGTTGAAGGAGTCCAGGATGAAAGCTTCTCCCCAGACGTGCATGTTTGGGGGGTGGGGGGCCCGCTGGATGTGCGAGTCCGCCCCCACCCGCCAGCAGAAGTGGTCGACGGCCAGCACGGCCCGCTGGTGGACGCTCTGAGGACGCAGGTGCTGGTAATCTAAGCCAGAGGAGGAAGGCAAGGGGTATTTTTCATTCTTATTTTCTATTATTTATTAAATTTGTTGCCCCCCCCCCCGTCTCGCTACAAGGAGGTTCTTTTCCTTGTTGTTTGCTTTTGGCATGGATGGGGGTCTCGTTTCCCCCACTCCCAATTATTAACAGGAAAACAGGCAGGGTGTATCTCTGCAAGAACTCGCAAGACGAGAGTCGTGTTGCTTTGCCGAGCAGAGGTGGGGAACGATGGCCCCTGGAGGACTTGTGGACTTCAACTCCCAGAATTCTTGAGCCAGCCATGTTGGCTGGCTCAGGAATTCTGGGAGTTGAAGTCCACAAGTCCTCCAGGGGCCATTGCCCCCCACCTCTGCTCAACAGTGAAAAAGATCAGGAATCCGCAGTTCACGGAAACTTCAGCGCTAAAATAAAATCTACAAGCGGTCCCCGACTTACAGCCGTTCATTTAGTGACCGTTCAAAGCTGCAACGGCACTGGAGAATGTCACTTACAACTGGTCCTCGCACTTACGACCATTGCAGGATTCCCACAGTCGCATGATCAAAATTTGGGTGTTTGGCCACCGGCAAAGTCAATGGGGAAGCTGGCCTCGCTTAATAACCATGTAATTCACTTAACAACTATGGTGATTTGCTTAATGAACACAGCAAAAGAGGTCGTAAAATTGGGTGGGACTCACCTCAACAACTACCTCAGTGACAGGTGTTCTGGTGCCAACATCTAGGCATAAATTGAGGACTACCTATACTAGGTGGAATGGGGCTACCAGACTCCTGATTTCTATCGTCAACCGGTGGGGGGGGCTTTTTAACACACGGGGGTCTTTATTTGTTTTAAATCAGGGATTTGGCAGCTTTTAAGACTAGCAGACTTCAACTCCCAGAATTCCCCAGCCAGCATTGGGGAATTCTGGGAGTTGAGGTCTGCTACTCTTAAAGTTGCCAAGTTTGGAGATTTCTGTTTTAAATTTAAAAACATAATGATGTTCAATAATAAGATAAGCTTTATTGTCATTTTTTTTACTGTGGGCACAACGGCACATACTGTACCTTAGTTGCCCACTCTCAAAGTGAAACACATACATGACACACATCTAAACATACTATGTACAACATATGTATAGACCCACATACCTACATATACACAACAAATAAATATTAAATATCTTGAATATATAACGGAAGGAGGAAGCTTCAGAGTTCACAAGGTTAATGCTGTATTTAAAGAATATTTAATTATTGTTAACTTTAAGTCTTTCAAGTTTCCTCTTTCTGCTACCTATTCAAAATGGATAATGATTAGTATTTATATGTACGTGTGTGTATGCATATAGGTATATATATATATATGCGTGTGTATGTATATAGCACGTGTATATGTGTGTTATGTATGTGTATGGGTAGATATATGCTTTGTTTTGAGTGCAGGCCACAGAATTCCATTTTTAATATGGGCCAGTGTGCCCGCAGTAAAAAATGGCAATAAAGGTTATCTTACTTTATCTTAATTCTCTTCTTGACTTTATATTTGTTTTTATACTCCTGTAATCCACCCAAAGTGGCTCAAGAGAGTGAGATGGGTGACATATAAATTCAATGAATGAATGAAGGCAGGGAGCTGGCCAAGAACAGCACCTCTATTTCCCAGAATGCCTCTGTAACCTACATGGGTCTCAGGGGCATCCTGGGAAAACAAAGATGGTGGACGGCTCCAATCACAGGGATGACTGCAGCCTGGAGTTGGTGGGGGAGAAGGGGGGGCAGGATAGGAAGAAGCCAGCCCTTCCTTTGCCGGCCTCGGCAGAATCCAGGCAGGTCCGGCTGGCCGTGATGCAGACTGACCGTGGAGGGGTCACTTGGGACCCCCAGGAGAGCTGCACTCCCACGGGAAGGGGAAGGGGCCTTGGATCGTAGCCCTGGGAAAAATGAGGGTGGCGTGGAGCCACTCACCCAGAGAGATGGAGTTGAAGCCCAGGGCGAACGGCGGGGTGTCTCCCAGCTGCACGGAGAGGTTGACGTTGGAGACAGAAGCGCTGAGGATGATGGTGGCCAGGATCTGCGGCATCCTGAGGGGGGAACCAGGATGGGGGGGGGGATCAGTAGGAAACGGGGTTAAATGTCTACATCCCAGACAGGAGGGGGGGCTTTGGCCCAAAAGGAGATCCTGACTTGGAGGACATGGACACTTTCTTGGCTACCATGCCTAACAAGGCAGAAAGCATCAACCTCCCCCCTGCCCCCCCATTCTGCCTGGGGATCCTGAGGAGGCGTTGACCCAGAATCCAGAGGCTGCAAATGGCCGGAGGGGTTAAATTGAATCCAGGCAAGGAGGAGGCCCAACTCTGAAGCCAGGGTCTCTGACCGTGGCCACTTTAAGACCTGTGGACTTTGACTCCCAGAATCCCTCAGCCTGTCTCCATGACCACTTTAAGACTAGTGGACTTCGACTCCCAGAATCCCTCAGCCAGGTCTCCAACCGTGGCCACTTTAAGACCTGTGGACTTCAACTCCCAGAATCCCTCAGCCAGGTCTCCAACCTTGGCCACTTATGGACTTGTGGACTTCGACTCCCAGAATCCCTCAGCCTGTCTCCAACCTTGGCCACTTGTGGACTTCGACTCCCAGAATCCTTTAGCCAGGTCTCCAACTTTGGCCCCTTTAAGACCTGTGGACTTCAACTCCCAGAATCCCTCATCCAAGTCTCCAACCTTGGCCACTTATGGACTTAAGCTGGCTGGGGAATTCTGGGAGTTGAGGTCCACAAGTCCATAAGTGGCCAAGGTTGGAGACTTGGATGAGGGATTCTGGGAGTTGAAGTCCAGAAGTCTTAAAGGGACCAACATTGGAAACCTTGGTTTAGGGTGTCCCCAGACCTCTGGGATTCACGTGCAGAGGGCCCTGACCCTTTCTTGTTAAGGGAATTGGGTGGGAATGTCGTTTTTCTTGATCAAGCCTCCCCCCTCCACAAACACACACACACACACACACTTTTGAAAGGTGCTTTTCTGCAGAACTCTCCCAACTTCAACTACGGGCGTCAATGACCTCCTGAATGTGGAAGGGGTCAAACGTGCCACGGGCCAAACCCAGAACTCAATTTAATTATTTAAAATCATTTCAGAAAAGATTTTGTCATCCGTTCTGTCATTTTGCATCTTTTTTAAAAAACAATGGTTCTCTTTCACCATTTCTTCGACACGACCCTTATCCCGTGGCCGAGACCCTTCTGGGTGGGACAGGGGGCAAAATTCTTGCTGCTCAGAACCGGCTTTGACCCACCCCTCGGACCCCCCTCGGCCGGTCTGGCCTGTTTCCAGTTGCGGCCCGGAATGCAGGCCGACCGGCCGGCTCCACCTAATCAGCCGGAAACCTGGATCTCTCCCTTCTCCGCAAAGTTTTGAGTTTGAAAACTGGCCAGACTTTAAAAGAAAAAACATTTACAGCAGGCAAGTCCTCGGCTTACGACCACAATGGAGCCCCAAACTTTTGTTGTTAAGCGAGACACTTAAGTGAGCTTTGCCCCATTGTACGACCTTTCTTATGAATCACTGAAGTTGTGACATTAGTTGAAGTTGTTTGCCGAAGCCGGCTTCTCCCGTCAGCTTAATAATAATAATAATAATAATAATAATAATAATAATAATAATAAGGTTGGAAGGGACCTTGGAGGTCATCTAGTCCAGCCCCCTGCTCAGGCAGGAAACCCTATATACCATTTCAGACAAATGGCTGTCCAGTCTCTTCTTAAAGACTTCCAGTGTTGGAAGGAGCATTCACAGCTTCTGGAGAGCAGGTTATTATTATTAATAATAATAATAATGTGGAAGGGACCTTGGAGGTCATCTAGTCCAAACCCCTGCTCAGGAAGGAGACCCTATACCATTTCAGACAAAGGGCTGTCCAGTCTCTTCTTAAAAACTTCCAGTGTCGGAGCATTTACTGCTTCTGGAGGCAGATTGTTCCACTGCTTAATTGTTCCAACTGTCTGGAAGTTTCTCCTTAGTTCCAGGTTGCTTCTCTCCTTGATGAGTTTCCCACCGTGTCCCCAGGACGCTGCGACCGTCATAAATAGGAGTCAGTTGCCACAGCGTCTGAATTTTGATCCCGTGACCCTGGGGATGCTGCAAAGGTCGTAAGGGTGAAAACTAGTTGTAAGTCACTAAACGAATGCTCGTAAGCCAAGGACTGCCCTTATATGGTGCCAGGTGGCAGCCTAGAGGAGACTGGGGGGGGGGAAAGGGGAACATCCTGAGCAGATCCATTTAGAAGGCGCTGCTTTGAAGGGGGTCCTTGACTTACGACAGCTCATTTAGTGACGATTCAAAGTCACAACGGCCCTGAAAAAAGGGACTTAGGACCGTGTTTCAGAGCTACGACCGTCGCAGCCTCCCCAATTTTGGTCGCGTGATCCAAATTCAGACGCTCGGCAACCGGCTCACAGTTCTGACCGTCGCTGCGTCCCCCTTTTGCGACCTTCTGACAAGCAAAAGCCAACAGGGGGAGGCAGCGGGATTCACTTAACAACTGACTTCACAACTGCAGCAATCCCCTTCACAAAGGTGGCAAGGAGGCTCCTAAGGTGGGGCACAACGGTCTCGCTTAGCGACGGGGGTTTTGGGCTGCGCTGTGGCCCTTAAGTGGAAGGCTCCCTGACCTCTCGCCCACCGCGTCCCCCCTGCGAGGGTGGCGGGAGGAGGCGCCCACTCACCTGCGGCCGGGGGGGCTGTGCTGGGCCGAGAGGGGCCAGGCGGGGCTGCGCTCGGCTGCGGCCAGCATGGCTGCCCAGTGGCAGAACTCCTGGTGCCGGTAGTGGACGATGCAGGTGTTGAGCAGGACGGCCACGGAGACGTCGATGGCCATGACCTGCCAGGGGGAGATGCGGAGGCGAGGAGGGAGGGAGGGGCGGCCGTGGGGGGGGCGTTCGGGGGAGGGGGAGAGACCCCGAGGGCCGCAGGGGACTCACCTGCAGACTGGCCTTCAACAGGTTGAGGCACACGATCCTTTGGCGGCTCTGGGACAGCAGCAGCCCATCTGGGGGGCAGAGGGAGCGGGGCTGAGCTGGATCACCCGGTGGTGCCCTTTCCCACCTCTCCCAGCACAAACGGCCGGCTGCAACTCGGGGAGCGGGCGAGATTTGAGGGGTCTCCCCCCCCTCCACCTGGAGGTCCCTGAATCAAAGGGGCTCCTGCCCACCACGGCCTTCTACCCGGGGACCCCTTCCCAGGGTTACAGAGAGTCCTCGATTTACAACGGTTCGTTTAGCAACCGTTCAAAGTTACAACGGCACTGAAAAAGGCGGCTGGTGACCGTTTCCACGCTCACGACCGTCGCAGCCTGCCCTGGGGCCACGGGATCAAAATCTGGACGCTTGGCAACCGGCTCCGATTTATGACGGTTGCAGCGTCCCCTTTTGCGACCTTCTGACAAGTCAATGGGGAAGCCGGACTCGCTTAACGACCGTGTTGCTGACTTAACAACCGAGGCAAGAAAGGGCCGTCAAATGGAGCAAAACTCACTTGAGGAATGTCTCACTTAGCAACCAAAACGGGGGGGGGCTCCATTTTGGTTGTAAGTCGAGGACTGCCTGTAAGGCTCATTTTGTTGGCAGCTGGGGGGGGGAAGGGGCTTTCAGGCGCTTGTGGACCAAGAACACCCCCCCCATCCTTAAACCGAACAATTTGTAGGCGGGGGGTGAAAAAAATCAGCCCCCACCCAAAAGGCAGCGGGCAGCCCCTCCCTCCCCCTCTTCCACGGCCTTCCTGCCGTAGGCTCCCTGCGCCCCTTCCTCTGGGCCACTGGGACCGGCTCGTTTGGGGCAGGGCAGGCCAGCGGCCTCCCCCCCCAGAGACCCCCCCGACTTACCTTCCAGCACCAGCTCGACGCTCATCTGGGGCAGGTCGCAGGTGGGGGTGAAGCTGCGCAGGGGGATCTGCTCCTCGTCGCACTGGTGGGCGAAATGCAGCAGCTTCAGGGTCCAGCTGAGGTGCCTACAGGGGGGGGCGAGACGGAAGCTGCCTCCAAGTCCGGCATCTCCTGGGGTGGGGGAGGCTGGTCCCCAAAATCCTCGGGCGTTTAGAGCCCCTACTTGCTCTCTCGGGGCACCTCGGGGGGTGCCCCCTGCAGGCACGGAGGAATAGGTGGGCGAAGGGCAAAGGCCAGGCCTGCAGAGCAGACCCCCTCCTCAGCCGCCAGCCCCTTACCTCTTCTGGCTGTTCATGGAGAGGACCAGGCTGGTGGTCTCCAGATCTACCTTCAGCCGCGAAGGCAGGTATTTCAGGCCGGCCAGGCCTAGACCGAGGGCCTTCGGGG
Source organism: Crotalus adamanteus (assembly GCA_039797435.1). Taxonomy (NCBI): domain Eukaryota; kingdom Metazoa; phylum Chordata; class Lepidosauria; order Squamata; family Viperidae; genus Crotalus; species Crotalus adamanteus. The sequence goes on along the minus strand of CM077918.1, from coordinate 358,404,855 downwards.
AATCTGGGGGTCAGCAGGAGGGGGAAGAAAGCCCCCAGGGCCCCGTGAAGCAGAGGGGCGGGAGAGGAGACAGCCAAGCCCCCCCCCCAAGCGTTCGTCTGGGCACCAGCAAAGGATGGAGTAAGCCAGTGTTTCCCAAACTTGACAATTTTAAGGCATGAGGACTTCAACTCCCAGAATTCCACAGCCAGCAACGCTGGCTGTGGAATTCTGGGAGTTGAAGTCCACATGCCTTAAAATTGTCAAGTTTGGGAAACACTGAAGTAAGCAACTGATCGGCGATTCAGACCCAAGCACCAGCCGACTGACCCACATATGTGGGGCAAAGCAGCCCCCCCTCTTGGCCCCCTTTGACCTGTCTGAACGGCCTGCCCACCTGACCCCCGGCCCCCCGGCCTTGGAAGAGCAGAGCCAGCTGGCAGGAAAGGGGCACGCTCGGCCAGGGGAGCTGCTGCTGCATTGCCCACGGCCCACCCACGCCTGCCTCCAGGGTCCCTGGGCTCCTCACCTGCCCCCTTCCCGGGACGGCCGCCCATGCGCCGCAGCAGCTCGCTGTGGAAGAGCCCCTCGTGCAGCTCGGCGTGCAGCCCCCAGACCCCCAGGGCCACGCTCTGCAGCTGCGGCTTGGCCAGGCTGACGTCCAGCGAGACGGAGAGCGCCAGGGACAGCTCGGCCAGGCAGGCGTCGTCCTGGGCAGAGGGAGACAGCTTGTGAGGGAGAAAAGGGGAAGCCCCTTGGAGGAAGCCCACCAAACGTCGCCCCCCCCCCCCGCTGAAATCCCCCAGGCCAGGAGACCGCTGCAGGTGGGCAGAGAGAGGAGGAGCCCTCGTTTTACCCTTGTGGGTCAGCTGGCCTGGCAACTGACCTCAGTCACTGTTAATCCTGCAGCCGGCTCAGTTTGGGTCCAGCCCTTGGGCTAGAATCCTCCAGGGAAGACCCCTCCCCCAGCTGAGCAGGGCCCTAATCTGTCTGTCTATAACATTTATATCATCTATCATCTATCCATCCCTCTGTCTTCTATCAATCTCTCTCTCTATCATTCAACCATCATCTATCCATTCATCTATCAACATACCAATCTCTCTCTCTCTTCCTCATCTATCTATCCATAATATATCAATCTGTTCTCTAATCTGTCAATCTATTATCATCCATTCATCATCTATCAAATCTGTTATCATCCACCCACCCACCTACCCACCCACCCACCCACCTATCCATCCATTCACCCACCCACCCACCTATCCATCCATTCACCCACCCACCCATCCATCCATTCACCCACCTACCCACCCATCCATCCATCCACCCACCTACCCATCCATCCACCCACCCACCTACCCACCTATCCATCCATTCACCCACCCACCCACCTACCCACCCACCCATCCATCCACCCACCCACCCACCCATCCACCCACCTACCCATCCATCCATCCACCCACCCACCTATCCATCCATTCACCCACCCACCCATCCATCCATCCATTCACCCACCTACCCACCCATCCATCCATCCACCTACCCACCTATCCATCCATCCATCCATCATCCATTCACCCACCCAATAACCGATCCATCCATCCACCCATCCACCCACCCACCCATCCATCTACCCACCCACCCACCCACCTATCGATCTATCCACCCACCCACCTATCATCCATCCCTCCATCCTCTCTCTCCCTCTCTTTCCCACTGTCCCTCCCTACTACTTACCTATCAATCCCACTTCCCTCTCAGAGGGACTCTTGGCAGTTTACAAATAAAAAGTTAAAAATAAAAAACTGAGTAGGAAATTTAAAACAGAGGCAAGGATTGTTAAAGTGGACATGAAATGTTCCTTAAGGGGCGGGAGGGAGGGAGGGAGGGAGGGGCTTCTTGGGTGCCAGCCCACCCCACGGTCCTCAGCCCAAGAATCCCTGCAGGTTGTTTCTTTCCCATTATAGCCACCAAAAGTCACCCGATAAGGGACATGGGCGGCATAAAAGTGGAATAAGTAAATAAACACAAAATAAGCTTTAACCCGGGCAACACACCTGAAGGCAGGGTTGGGGGTCTCGACTGCCCCTCCCTCCCAGCCTCCCTTACCTGCTGGCTGCTCTTGAGCACCTTGCTGTTCACCTGGCCGCAGGTCAGCTCGCAGGCCACGCTGGGGGGAGAGGGGAGGAGAGCAGCTCAGAGGGGCAGGAGCCCTCGGATGCAAAGACCCCCTCCCAAGCCGCACCCACTGGAGGGGGCAGGAATTGGCCCTGCGTGGGGGGGAACAGGGGCCCCCTCCCCAGGACTCCAGCCGGGCCCCCCTTGCGTGCCTGAAGGGGGTCTCCGTGCAGCCACTCCCCCCCCCGCCCCATTCCTCCCCAGAGTGGGAAGGATCCCAGCCGTGGGACTCACCTCCTGCCATCACAGCCCAGCAGGACCTGGGACCTGGACACCTGGACGTGCCACAGGGACTCCGAGGCGGCCACGTGGAGCACCATCACGTTGACCGAGTCCACGTGGAAGGAGCAGAGCTGGGGGGAGGGGCAGAGAGGGGAGGGAGATGGTGGGCAGCGCCGGCCAAGGGCGGGGGAGAGGGAGGAGGACCCCAACGGACCCGGGCCTTACCTGGCTGAGCAGCTGCAGCAGCGAGGGCCCCAGGGAGAGCGCCTCGTCCGGGACCCCGGTGGCCGGGCCGGGGGGCAGGGGGGCGGGGGGCGGCTGCGGGGTAGTGGGCTTCTGAAGATCCAGCCGGATGCGCACTTCCCCAAAGCACAAGGCCAGGTAGCGCCTGCAGGGGAAGGCAGAGGAGAAGGGGCCACTGGAGGCGGGGAGGGGCGGCCCACCCCGAGAGTCACAGCTGGAGGACCTTGTGCGCCCAGAGTGACAGAATCCAAAGGACCAACTTCCCACGTGCATTGATGGTTTATTTCAGTTGAGAGGGAGATTTCTGGCTGTCCCAGCTGGGTCCTCCCCAGAAGGCAACCAGGGTCCCCCTCCTGAGAGGGGACTTCTACTCAAGGAGATTCCCAGCTGAGAGGTTGGGGGGGGGAGGCCGCCTGTTTCAACACCCAGAGCCCAGAAGACCCCCAAACGCCCTGGAGGCTTACGGCACGTCATTGTTCAGGAGCCTGCTGGAGATCCAGATGCTGTCAATCTCCTGAAAGAACAGAAGAAGAGAGTTGGAAGGGACCTCGGAGGTCTTCTAGTCCAACCCCCCTGCTTGCGCAGGAGACCCTAGACCAGGGGTAGGCAACCCTGGCTCTTTTATGACTCGTGGACTTCAATTCCCAGAATTCCTGAGCCAGCCATGCTGAGGGGATAGGGAGAGGTTTCCAAGCTGAGCCAGGCCGGCTGAGGAATTCTGGGAGTTGAAGTCCAGGAGTCATGAAGGGACCATAGTTCCCCCATGCTGGCGCAGGAATTCTGGGAGTTGAAGTCCACAGAAGGCAACTTCCGTTCCACTGATTAATGAGGGGGTTGGACTAGATGAGTTCCTTCCAACTTTATTATTATTATTATGTAGATGAGAATAACAGAGTTGGAAGGGACCTTACAGATCTTCTAGTCCAACTCACTGTTTGAGCAGGAAACCTTATATCCTTCCAGACAGTTGACCAATCTCTTCTTCAAAGCCTCCAGTGATGGAGCACCCACAGCTTCTGGAGGCAAGGAGTTCCACTGGTTAATTGTTCTGACTGTCAGGAACGTAGTTCCAGGTTGCTTCTCTCCTTGATGACTTTCCATCCGTCGCTCCTTGTCCTGCTTTCAGGTACTTTGGAGAATAGGTTGACGCCCTCTTCTTCGTGGCAGCCCCCCAAATATTGGAAGGCTGCTATCCTGTCCCCCCTCGTCCTTCTCTTCATTAAACTGGACATGCCCAATTCCAGCAACCGTTCTTCATATGTTTTAGCCTCGAGTCCCCTGATCATCTTTGTGGCTCTTCTTGTACTCTTTCCAGAATCTCAACATCGTTTTACATGGGGGGGGGGGGCTACAGAGGACCTACGCAGCCCGTGTCCTGCAGAACAAATGATCACCAGCCCACCTTCCAGCACCCCAAAATAATCCTTGCCATAACAATGCAGTCGCTTCAACAGTGAGATGGGTTGGCATGTACGTGCAGTAAGTAATAGATAAATAGATAAATAATAGAATTATGGCGTCATTGCAGGGACCTGCCCAGAGGCGAACGTGTCAAGGTATTGATTTAACAGCTAACCAGCTTATGTAATGTAAGATGTAAGGATGGGAATGACTCCGCAGGGTCTGTGTCTCTTGAAGAGCCAGCAGGGTCTGTGTCTCTTGAAGAGCTAGCAGGGTCTGTGTCTCTTGAAGAGCCAGCAGGGTCTATGTCTCTTTTAACAGCCTTGGTATAAAGAGAAAGCTCTGCTGATGTGTTCTTTCTCTTCCGTTGCCTGCTGTAACTGTGGTTTGTTGGATCCTGCTGTATTAGCACAAATATGTATATTGTTCCTTGTGTATGACATTGTAGATAATGTAAAATAAACCACCATTTACTATAGACTACTGTGTTGACTCCTGGCTTATCTCGTGCAATACGACCGTGCGCTCTCTCCTGGAGAGAGGAGAAACCCACGGAGAGCTGGACCCAGAGGAGTTAAGCCTTGCTCCTCAGGAGACCACAAGACGCTCCTTACTCACCACCGTCTGCTGCTCTTCTTGAAACTTCAAGCTGAGATTCTGGATCCCCCAAACCCAGAACGACTGGATCTTCAGCTCGGCTTGGAGACGCCGCCGGCACCAGTTGGTAATCAGTATGTACAGGAGCCACCTTCAGGGAGGACAGACCAGGGCATCCTTTAACTAACAGGGCCAGAAGGGGTCATTTAACTCAATGGCCAGACACAGCTGCTCCTCCTCTCCTTCTCCAAACATTAAAGGAGGCGCATTTTGAACTCAGAACCTGCCTGGAATGGTGAAAAGAGCTTGAAGCACTGCCAATGAAAAGTCAAAGCAACATTTCTCAACCTTGGCAGCTTGAAGATGGGTGGACTTCAACTCCCAGAATTCCCCAGCCAGCAGAGCTGGCTGGGGAATTCTGGGAGTTGAAGTCCACCCATCTTCAAGCTGCCAAGGTTGAGAAGCATTAGATTAGAACAGGGGTCTTCCAACTTGGCCCTTTTATGACTTGCGGACTTCAACTCCCAGAATTCCTCAGCCAACTCCCAGAATTCCTCAGCCAGGCACGTTGGCTGAGGAATTCTGGGAGTTGAAGTCCGCAAGTCCTCAAAGGGCCAAGTTGGAAGACCCCTGGATCAGACCAATCCCTCTGAACTTTGGCAAGCTCAGAACAATTCAACATTTATTTATTTATGACATTGATATCCGTGTCTTTTGGGCACCAGGGGACCGGTTCCGTGGATTGGAAGGGGCGTGTTTTCGTGTGCTGCCGACATCCCGTGGATGGGGCTTCGTTTGTCTGCGTGGCCCACTGTCTAGCAGGCCAGTCCACGGACCGGGGATTGGGGACCCCCAGTTGATCTGATGTCCATCTCAGCAATAAGGTGAGCGTGTTTCAAATCTGCCATATCCTGCACATTTCTGTTTAATAACTGTCCTCACCCAGGCACTGAGTGAACCCCATCCCTTTCTGCCCAAACCTTTCCTTCATCCATCATGGCTAGCAACCCACTTTTGTTTTTTAATCTGTGAGATAACAAAACAAGTGGGTAACAGAGTTGGGAGGGACCACAGAGGTCATGTAATCCAGCCCCCTGCTCAAGCAGGAGACCCTAGAGCTAGGCCATTCCAGACAAATAGTTGTCCAATCTCTTCTTAAAAGCCTCCAGTGATGGAGCATCCACACCGCTCACTGATTAATTAAGAGAGAGTTGGGAGGGACCACAGAGGTCATCTAGTCCAGCCCGCTGCTCATGCAGGAGACCGCTAGAGGTAGACCATTCCGGACAAATAGTTGTCCAATCTCTTCTTAAAAGCCTCCAGTGGTGGAGCACCGACAACTTCTGGTGGCAAGGAGTTCCGGCTGATCAATTGTCCTCACTGTCTCCTAGTTTGACTCTCTCCTGCTTAAGCTTCCATCTGTTACTTCTGGTCCTGCTTTCAGATGCCTTGGAGAATAGTGGACGCCCCTCTTCTTTAACAGGATAATAGAAGTGGAAGGGACCCTGGAGGCCTTCTAGTCCAACCCCCTACTCAAGCAGGAGATCTTACACTGTTTGTGTACATGCCACTTTCTGGCAGCCTCTCAACTATGGGAAGACTGCTATTGTGTCACCCCTTTTCACTAAAGAAAAGGAACAAGACAGGAAGTGGGCTTGCATTAAACCTGCCAGTTGGGGCTGGGTGTGGGGGAGGACAGTCCCCAAAGGTCTAGCTAGACACTCCTGGACTTCACCTGTAGAACTACACCTGCGTGAACCTTATTTGGTGCTTCAGCCCTCTGAGAAAGCCCCGGCTTACATTCTCCCTTAAAGGAAAGCCCCTGGGGGGGGTCCCACACAGAGGGGTCAGTGAAGGTACCCCAAAGCCAAGAGTCACTTAATTTTTTTAAGGAGAGGAAACTGGACATTTTTTAATCTGGGTAAGAAAGAACCAATTTCTTCTCATGAAAATTTCTGCTCCTGCTTCAGCAGGGGGCTGGACTAGAAGACCTCCAAGGTCCTTTCCAGCTCCATTCTATTCTATTCTATTCTATTCTATTCTATTCCATTCTATTCTATTCTATTCTATTCTATTCTATTCTATTCCATATTCTATTCTATTCCATATGTTATTCTATTCTATTTTCCTATTCTATAATATTCCTTATTTTAATTCTATTCCATTCTATTTTCCTATTCTATTCTTATTCTACATTCTATTCTATTCTGTTTCTATTCCTATTTCTATTTATTTCTATTTCTATTGGTCTAGGGTCTCCTGCTTGAGCAGGGGGTTGGACTAGAAGACCTCCAAGGTCCCTTCCAGCTCTATTCTATTCTATTCTATTCTATTCTATTCTATTCTATTCTATTCTATTTTCTATTCTATTCTATTCTATTCTATTCTTTTCTCTATTCTATTCTCTATTCTAATTCTATTCTCTATTCTAATTCTATTCTATATTCTATTGTCTATTCTCTTCTCTATTCTATTAAGTAAGGTGACAGTAAATGATTCACAGTTGACTTTTTTCCACCAAAGCTCACTTTGTTTTCTTAATTCAGGACAGGTAGTCCTTGATTTACAACCATTTATTTAGTGACCGTTCAAAATTACGACCCTGAAAAAAAAGCGGCATGACCGTTTTTCACAGTTACGACCGTAGCCGCATCCCCACAGTCATGTGATCAATATTCAAGCTCTTGGGCAACTGGCTCATGTTTATGACGCTTGCAGCGTCCTGGAGTCATGTGACCCCCTTTTGTGACAAGCAATGGGGAAGCTGGATTCACTTCACAACCATGTGACTAATTTAACCACATTGATTTGCTTCACAAAATGGGGCAAAGCTCACTTAACAACAGCCTTGCTTAGGAATGGAAATGTGGGGCTCTGTTCTGGTCGTAAACTGAGGTCCACCTGGAAGCAACAAAGAGGCAGGGGCAGGGAAGGGGAGCCCCCCCCCCGTCGTCTGCTCCAACTTTAGAATAGCCCGGAGGTTGTAGACAAGCCCAGTTGTCTCCCCCCTGGGCCACTTTTAAGACCCGTGTGGACTTCAACTCCCAGAATTCCCCAGCCAGCCCCACTTCCTGGTCTTAATTATGCCGGCTGGGGAATTCTGGGAGTTGAAGTCCATCCAGGTCTTAAAAGCGGCCCAGGGGGGAGACCCCTGCCTAAGCACCACTGGGTGTCCCATCTCCCCTCCCCACCCCCCTTCTGCTCCCAAGCAACCTCCCCTCCCTCTTTCCCGGGCTGGCGCCAGCCAAAGCCCCCAGGGGCCAACCCCCTGCAGCCGGTCCCCCCCACCTCCTCCAAAGCCGGGGTGCCAGCAGACCCTCTGCACGCCCTCAGAGGCCCCCTCCTCCCCAGAGGCTCCTCCAACGGGGGGGGAGGACACAGAGGGGAGGGGGAAGAGGACCCACAGGTGGAGACAGGTGGCAGGAAGGGCGGGGGGGGGAGACTCTGGCCAGGCGCCCCCAGGAAGGAGGAGGGAGACCCTGCCACCGGGGGGGGGGAAGCGAGGGGGTCCCTCCGTGCCGGGAAGGGGGGGCAAGCGAGGGGAGGGGGAGAACCCCCCCAGCCTACCTGCCCAGGCAGAGGCCGCCCAGCAGCACCAGCAGCACCAGCAGGAGGGCGCCCAGCACAGGGACCGCCATGGGGGGGGGGCGCGAGGGGGCGCGCTCCAACCGCCCGTCACCGGCGGCGTCAGGGGCGGGGCCAGCGGGAGCGCGCGCGGAGGAGGAGGAGGGGGAGGAGGCGGAGCGGGAGCGGGCGGCCGTTCGGCGCAGCCATTGGCGGGCGCAAAGGAAGGGCGGGGCGAGGAAGCCGCGACCTCTCAGGAAGGGCCCGCCCCTACAGCCTCGCAGCGCTGGAGGGCGGGGCCAGCCTCGCTGGAGGGCGGGATCAGCTGCGGGGAAGCCCCTCGGTTGGGCAAATGCAGGGGCGGGGGCGGGGATTGTGTCCAACTCCCCCCCTTACACAGTTTCCGGCGGGCGCCGGGTTGTCGCTCCCCGCCTTAGAGGCAGGGTTGCCTGGGGTCCGTACTGCGCAGGCGCGGCGAAAACTCGCCTAGAGCTTGCCGGGAAAGCGAGTCCCCCGCTTGGACGGCGAGCAGAAGGAGCTGCCTTCAAGGCCGGCGTGTGGCAACGCGGGCGCCTTAGAAACGTCACGTGGTTGGCCGAGGGATTCTGGGAGTTGAAGTCCGCGCACATTCAAAGGCCCCAGGTTGGGAAAGAAGAGGCACGTGACTCCTCTGTGTCTTAGATGGTATTGGGTTTCCTGCTTGAGCAGCGGGCTGGACTAGAAGACCTCCAAGGTCCCATTCAATTCAAATTCTATCTATCTATCTATCTATCTATCTATCTATCTATCTATCTATCTATCTATCTATCTATCTATCTATCTATCTATCTATCTATCTATCTATCCACCCATCATCTACTGCAGGGCTTTTCAACCTTTTCATCCATTGTACCACTTTTAGGATATGGCAATATCCAAGTACCAGCAGTTGCCTAGCAAGGTGTCAAAAACTTGACTAAAAAAAAAAAAAGAAGGAAAAAAGTGATAAAGTACAGGTAGTCCTCGACTTACAACAGCTTGCTTAGTGACTGTTCGAAGTTACAATGGCACTGAAAAAAGTGCCCCCCAAGCCGCAGCCGAGCAAGACGCCTGCCTGCCCTCCTGGCCACGCTCTTCCTCCTGTCCGAGGTTTTCACTGTTGTGAGCATTTCTGTTGGGGATTGGCAGCGGGGGTGGGGTGGGGGTGTTTGGTTTTTATTCCCCCCCCCCATCTGCTGGGTGGTTGCAGCAGGTTTTGGTCCCTTCACATGACCCTGAGACACTGTGACCGTCATAAATATGAATTTGTTGCCAAGCATCTGAATGTAAATCACAAGACCCTGGAGAGGCTGCAACATTCCAGCTGATCGGCACTTCTTCTGGGCTCAGCAGAAGCGCCAGGATCAGTGCTGCTTTCCGGCTGATTGGTGCTTCTTCAGGGCTCAGCAGAAGCACCAGGATCAGCGCCAAGCTCCAGCCTGGCGCTGATCCTGGCGCTTCCACTGAGCCCTGACAGCCCTGCAGCTCCAGCCGTCTCTCGCTCAGGCTTGTGTAGTGCTGCCACCGGTTCAGCTCATTCCCCTCCCCGCTACCCCTTTTCTAGGATGGTTGCGTATCACCTGCCAGGTGCCAATGTACCACAGGTGGTACCCGTACTACTGGTTGAAAAGCCCTGATCTACTGTATCTCTATCATCTAGGTATTTCTATCTCTTCATCCGTTTTCTCTCTATATATATCTCTGCATATCTATGTACGTATCTCTGTATCAATGTTCTAATTCCTATCCATTATATGTCCATATCCATCTATCCACCTACCCACCCGCCCGTGTCTGTCTATCTATCTATCCATCCATTCAGCCATCCATCTCTATTTTTATTTATTTACTTATTCATGATGAAACGTATATGCTGCCCATCTCCTGTTAAACGTGCCCTGCAGCCCATTTTCCAAAGAACTGTTCCTGGGGTGGTAGGCGGTCCAATCAGCCAAGGGTTTATCTTGGGCCTGGCCATTTTGTCCACCTAACCCAGGGGTAGGCAACCTTGGCTCTTTTGTGACTTGTGGACTTCAAGTCCCAGAATTCCTGAGCCAGCCATGCCTACCCCTGACCTAACCCTTCCCAAGGGCAGATGGCTCAGGTAGTCCTCCACTTACGACCACCATTGAGCCCCACATTCCTTTTGCTAAGTGAGACAGTTGTGGATTTGGCCCCGTTTTACGACCTTTCTTGCCACAGTTAAGTGGATCACTGCAGTTGTTAAGCTAATCACACGGGTGTACAAGCACCCCGGCTTCCCCCATTGCCTTTGCTTGTCAGGAAGTCTCAAAAGGTCAGGCGACCCTGGGGCACTGCGACCGTCGTAAATATGACTCGGTTGCCAAGGGGCCTGAATTTGGATCACATGACTGTGAGGATCGTAAGTGTGAAAAACGGCCACAAGCCACTTGTTCGGTGCCGTTGTAACTTCGAGCTAGTGTGAGAATCCGGCGAAGAAACACCCAACTACCTGCAACAAGTATTTTGATATCCCATGTTTATTTACGGCGGATTCCCAGACCCCCCCCCAGGTTTGAAGGCCAGCAGCGGGCCGCGGGCCGAGAACCAGGGCAGAAATGCCGCTGTCCTTGGTAGCTGGTGGGAAAGAGCCCCGTCTGAGCAACGTGTACTGCTCCCACGTCTGTCTGGGTCATCAAACCACAACCTGGAAAAGACTTGATGGTCTGAAGCTGAGGGCGTTGAGAAGGCCCCTTTAAGGTCATAGCTCTGCGTGGTAGAGGTCGGCCTTCAGCAATTCCACAGGCTTGACGAAGATGCCCTCCATGGCTTTCCAGTAGCTGTCCTGGCCGGAGTAAGTCAGACCGTGAACTTCCCTCTGCCCGTGGATGGGCCGTCCGTACTGCTCCCCGGTGACCGAGAGAAGCACCTCGGTGGAGGCGTGCCTGAACCGCACCTCGCTCTTCCTCTCCCAATACTTGCTGTCGCACAGGACCGTCCAGTCGTCCAGGAAGTCTCCCTCACCATCCTCCCCAAACGCGCTGACCTCCTGGAACGGAGAGTGGGGAGGGACATTTCAAAGACTGCGCAAAGGGAGGGGTGGCCGTCATGGGAACGACGGGGAAGCTTCGGTTGCCGGAGAGCCCTATGGCAAAGGAGGCGGCTGTGTGCGTTCGGTGGATACAAAGGGGAAAGGACGAGTATGCAACGAGGAACATCCTCCAAAGCCCCTGAGGGTGGGATGAAGGAGGAATGTCCTGACAGGGAGAGCAATGAATCAGTGCATCCTGCATAGACCAGAGGAAAATGGAGGGTGGGAGGGAAGGAGGGACGGAGGGAGGGAGGGAGGGAGGGAGGGAGGAAGGAAGGAAGGAAGGAAGGAAGGAAGGAAGGAAGGAAGGAAGGAAAGGAAGGACATCAACTTGGAACTAAAGAGGAATTTCCTGACGGAGAGCAATGAATCAGTGGAACTGCTTCCCTCCAGGGATGATCCGAGCACCCTGCATAGACCAGAGGAAAATGGAGGGAGGGAGGGAGGGAGGAAGGAAGGAAGGATGGAAGGAAGGAAGGAAGGAAAGACATCAACCTGAAACTAAAGAGGAATTTCCTGAAGTCAGAACTACTAACCAATGGAACTACTTGCCTCTAGAAGTTGTGAGTGCTCCATCACTGGAGATTCTTAAGAGATTGGACAGCTAATTGTCCAGAATGGTATAAGGACTCCTGCCTTGGGCAAGTGGGTTGGACTAGAACAGGGGTTCTCAACCTTGGCAACTTTAAGACTTGTGGACTTCAACTCCCAGAATTCCTCAGCCAGCTTTGCTGAAGTCCACAAGTCTTAAAGTTGCCAAGGTTGAGAACCCCTGGACTAGAAGATCTCCAAAGTCCCTTCCAGCCCTAGTTTTCTATGAAATACACTCCAGAAGCAGGAGATTCCCCTCCCCCCCCGAAACACCTGTAAGTAAGACTCCTGTCAGGTCCCCCAATCCTTATTGTTTTCCCTGCACATCTGCTCTTGTTTGGGGCCTGCCATTCTGCTGGGGGGGGAGGGGGGAATTTGCTTTCACTTTCTGCTTTTCCTCTCCTCTTCCTTTTTCTATCCCCTTGAGAAAGGAACGTGGCTCCCTTATCAGGGAGCTACGGACAGCTACGGAGAAACGAAAGCGGAGGAGACCTTGAGATGCCCGCAACTGGTGCCAGTTACCCAAACATCGTGTCCCCTGTGGATCGGCTGGATTTCAAATGGACACGATGACTTTGGTGGGAGGAGGAAGATGGCTGCTTTAACGATACCGGTGAAGCGGGATTTCCCCCAGATCTCGCCTTGACGTCCTTGCTGTCACTAACCCCTAATAAAAGTTTCTTTTGAGACGATGCCCGTTTCAAGAGTTCTGCTTTCTTGGGGGGTTAGCAGAGGTGGGGTCCTTACAATGAGCCGAGGTGGCGCAGCAGTTAGAGTGCAGTTAGAGTGCAGTACTGCAGGCCACTTTAGCTGACTGTGTTCAGCAGATCAGCGGTTCAAATCTCACCGGCTCAAGGTTGACTCAGCCTTCCATCCTTCCGGGGTAGGTAAAATGAGGACCCAGATTGTTGGGGGCAATGGAAATATATATATACATTGCTTACTGGTGTACACCGCTTAGAGAGTGCTCGCACTTAAAGTGGTATATAAGTCTCATAAATAATAATAATAATAATAATAATTCCCTGATCCTTGGCCACAGCAGAGATGGAGTTACTTCTACTGAGTTGGAGCAATGAGAGAAGGCTGAAAAAATCAACAGGGGGAGCCAGCCCTCTTCGTCCGATCAGCAGGGGCGGCAAGGACCCCTGCCAGAGACCCAGGCAGGAGCCAAGCAGATGGGGGTCTTTACCCTAAGAGAGCAGCTTCCTGCATGCAAAGACACAAGCATCCTTGCCACAGAACCCAGCGTGGGCTTGTAGAAGCAAGAGACCTGGGTATACAAGTGCAACTTCCTTTTCCTTCCTTCTTTTCTTCCTTCCTTCCTTCCTAGAACTAAGGAGAAACTTCCTGACAGATCAATTAACCAGTGGAACAACCTAGTGAATGCTGTGAATGCTCCAACATTTCTCTAAAATGGTATAGAGTTTCCTGCCTAAGCAGGGGGTTGGACTAGATGACTTCCAAGATCCCTTCCAACTTTATTATGTGAAACAACCTGCCCCCAGAAGCAGTAAATGCTCCAACACTGGAAGTTTTTAAGAAGAGACTGGACAGCCTTTTGTCCGAAATGGTGTAGGGTTTCCTGCCTGAGCAGGAGGTTGGACTAGATGACCTCCAAGGTCCCTTCCAACTTTACTATTACTATTATTATATTATTATTTTTTCCTTTCGTTTCCTTTCCTTTCTTCCTCATTCACTCATTCATTCAATACAGAGGTGGGGAACTACATCCCCTTTATGACTTGTGGACTTCAACCCACCCACCTGAATTCTTGAGCCAGTCCATGGGGCCGGAGTCCCCCCCCCCCGCCGATTTAATGCAATGGCCACCTCACTCTGCAAAGCGACTCCGGATTTAAAAATGAACTGCCAGCTCTACAAGGGCAGAAGGGCCCTCGCTTGCTAGCCATTCACGGTCACCTGGCTGCCTCACCTGGTTGCCCGAAAGGGGAGACGTGAAATGGTGGCTGTGCAGGTTGCGGCCTGTGTTGATGTGGGTCAAGCGGATCGTCTGCCCACATTTTACTGGGATGCCTCTTTCACAAACGCTGGACGACTTGCCCCGGACTCGCCAGTAACTGTTGCCGTCATCCACACTTGTGACTCCGGTCACTGACTGCTGTCCACTGCCTGGTCGAACAAACACACATAGTAGGTGACTTCGACCCCGCCAGCTCCATTCCACCTCCCTGATTGTTTACCCTGCAAAACCCTTCAATGACAGCGATTAATACGAGGGCAATTCGGAAATAAACCTCCATTTGGTTATCAACAACAGACACTCGCAGATACAGAACTTTTATTATAGACATTAGAATAGAATAGAATAGAATAGAATAGAATAGAGCAGAATAGAATAGAGCAGAATAGAATAGAGCAGAATAGAATAGAATTACAAGATAGAATTAGAATTGAAATTAGAAATAGAATTAAAATTAGAAATAGAATAGGAAATACAGAATAGAATAGAATTACAGGATAGAATAGAATACAGTATAGAATAGAATAGAATAGAATAGAACATAAAATAGAATAGAATGGAATATAGAAATAAAATATAGGAATAGAATAGAGCTGGAAGGGACCTTGGAGGTCTTCCAGTCCAGCCGTCTGCTCCAGCAGGGGAACCTATACCATCTCAGACGAGTGACTGTCCTGTGTCTTCTTAAAAATCTCCAGTGATGGAGCGCCCATGATATCTGGTGGCAAGCTGTTCCACTGGTTAATTGTCCTCACTGTCAGGAAGTTTCTCCTTAATTCTAGGTTGCTTCTCTCTTTGTCCAACATTACATGATTTTTTAAAATAATCACCATTTAAATGGAGGCCCTTGTCATAACGTATTACAAGGTTTGAAATTTAGTTGTTGTTGCTTGGTGCCAAATCTGGGCTATGGGGGGGGGAGTGTGTGATCAAAAACATCCTAACAGAACTGCTTCAGAAGTTCCTAGGTGCATCCAGCAGTGAGCAGCCGAGCATTATCGTGAACCAATCCCATACCGGAAGTCAGCAGGCCCCGACGTTTGTTATGGACGGTTCGTCTGAGTTTTCGTAAGGTTTCACAGTACATGTCTGAATTGACGATTGAACCATGCTTCATGAACTTCAGTAGCAGTTACTCCTTGGGCATCTTCACATTTGGTGGGATTTTCTACGGCACCAGTTCCGGTGTGGTGTTGGTTCACGATAATGCTCTCCCGCTCGCCGCTAGACGCACCCAAAAATCTTTGAAGCGGGGGGGGGGGGGGTGGAAGCCCTCAAATCCCCTCTGCTGCTGCTCTGAGTTGCTGGTGGCTGTTTGTGCTGTGAGGGGGACGGTGGGACCAGGCTGGGAAAGGGCACCATCAGGTGATCCCAAGGAAGCAGGGTTGTTAAATGAATCTGGCTTCTCCATTGACTTTGCTGGTCAGAAGAACAGAAAAAGGGTCACCTGGCCAGGCGACACTGCGACCATCATAAATGTGAGTCAGTTGCCACATTTGATCACGTGACCCTGGGGATTCTGCAGCGGTCGTAAGTGTGGAAAACGGCCATAAGTCCCTTTTTCCAGTGCCGTTGTAACTCTGAGCGGTCACTAAACAAACCGCTATAAGTCAAGGGCTGCCTGTACATGTCTCTTATCCCTGGGGCCAGCAACTGATTGTGGGGCTGTGAAGCAGTCGGGGAGGGCGAGAAGCCCCCCCCTATAAGGGGGTCTGGGCCCCCTCTGGAGAAAAGGTCCGGCCTCGTGGTGGTGTGAGCTGCTTGTGTTAGGGACAGGAGTGCCCCTGAGCATGTGCAGACCGCACCCAGGCCCTCGAAGTAAGTGACGACTGGCCCTTGCACTTACGACCGTCGTAGCGCCCTCGCAGTCAACATTCAGGCCCTTGTAAACCGGTGGCAACCACTTGAGGCCTTCCCGGGCTGGCTTCCAACAGGGGAAGCCGGATTCACTTAACGACCCCACGATTCACTGAACGACCACGGTAAGCCTCACCTGACCGCCGCCTTGCTTACGTGCAGTAATTCAGATCCTTATTGTGGTCGTAAAATGAGGACCACGTGACTCTTCACGACCCTGAAGCAGACGGGGGGGCGAGAAGACCCCCCCCTCCCCTAAATAAGGGGTCTGCGGTCCGGAGAGGGGCGGTCCTCCCGGGGGGGGGTCCCACAAGCCGCTTCCGGTAGGGACGGGAGCGCCCCTGAGCATGTGCAGAGAGCGCGCCGCCCCTTCCACACCGCTCCTCTCCCCACGCCCCCGGTAAGCGACGAACCCGGGTCTTACCGGACCCGTATCGGACGTCGTGCGAATGCAGGCGGACCCCGTGACGCGGGTTGAGCAGCTTCACCACCGAGCCGCAGGTCACCGCGCCGGACTCGCCCGCCTCGCCCGCCTCGCCCGGGCCCAGAACCAGCAGCATCAGCGCCGCCGCCGCAGCCGCCGCCGCCCGCGTCATTCTCCGCCGCCGGTCGGCTCTGACAGGAAAGGAGCGATAGAGACGGCGGCGCGCAGAGCGGCCCAGGAACTTCCGGCACAACGGTTTTCTTTCACCCTCCCACCGCCCTCCTCTGACCACAGAGAGGGAGCTCTGCGCAGAGCAGAGCGCCCCGCTTGTTGTCGCGGAAGTTGGCGCCCCGCCCCGGAAGTTGCCGCGCGGCGCGTCCTCTCGTCGCCCCGCCCTGCCCCCTGCGTCGTCGTCGTCGTCGTCGCCGCCGCGGCTGAGGGAGCGCCGAGGCCTCCATTTTCCCCGACTGAGGTGAGGCGTGGGGGGCGGCGGGGGAGCTCCGGATACGGGGTCCCGGAGCGCGCCCCACCCCGGCATCTGGGCCGCGGAGGAGGCGGGGAGGCCCCGCGGCCCAGCCGGGCAGCCATCGGAGGCCGGGAGGGCGAGGCCGGGATCGCCGCGGTGCCGCCTCTGCCCTTCGCGGATTGCGTAACTCCCCCCGTGAGGCCCTCCCCGCGGGAGGGGGGCCCGGCTGGGCCCCGCTTTCCCCCCCGGGAGGGCCCCCTCCTTTTGGGGAGAGGGAGGGCGACGATGGGGGGGCTGGCCTGGAGGGGGGCGGGCGACCCCTCCCTCTTCAGAAACGGGAGGGGGGCGAAGGCCGCGTTTGTTTTCCTCGATCTTCCCTCCGGGGGTCCCGACGAGGAGGAGGGTCGTTTCCGGGGGGTCGGTGGGCCTGGTCTTGCCGTGGGGGAGGGGTGGGCCCGACCTCCAGGCGGAGCCCCTCCTCCCCCCCCGTCCGAGCTGGCACAATAAGCAGGCCAGAGATGAGGGGAGGGGCACAGGAGTTGAAAAAAAAAAAACCAGATACGTAAAAACACAGTTGGTCCTCGACTTAAGACCACAATGGAGCCCCACATTTCTGTGGTTAAGTGAGACTTGCTGAATGGGTTTCGCCCCATTTTGCATCCTCTCTTGCCACCGTCGTTAAGTGAATCACTGCAGCTGTTGAGATAGTGGCAGGGCTGTTCAGCAAATCCGGCTTCTTCCCCCCTGGAGTTCGCTTGCCAGAAGGTCGTAAAAGGGGGAATCACGTGATGATGCGGCCGTCCTATAATACGGGTGGGTTGCCAAGCCTCCTTAATTTCAATCACAGGACCAGGGAGATGCCGCAGTGGTCGTAAATGTGAGAAACGGGTCATAACTCATTGTTCTTCCAGTGCCGTTGTAACTTCAGTCCCTGAACGAATGGTCGTAAGCCGACGACTAGCTGTTGATAAAGGAGAGGGAATAAGAGGGGGCTGTTTGTGGCTGAGATTTCCTGTTGCATTTCTAATGTTTTCTTCCAGCTGCTCAGCCAGGTTTCCTGCAGCCATCCGAAATGGCCCCCACCCTCCGGAGGTGGGGAAGGCAGAGAAGTGGAGGATTTGGGGTGCTGTGTGTGTGTGTGGTGGCTGATGGGCCACATGTATTCTTGGTCAGAAATACCACAGTGCTGGGACAGTTGTGTTGCAGTCAGAACAGCTCATTTAATGACTGAAGTTACAACAGCACTGAAAAAAAGCAAGTTATGACCATTTTTCACACTTAGGACGGTTGTGGCATTCCCATGGCCACAAGATAAAAATCCAGACTCTTGGCAACTGACTCCTATTTATGACGGTCGCAGAGTCCCAGGGTCGTGTGATCCCTTGGGTGGCTTTCCGATCAGCCATGTCAGCTTCAGTGAACAACCCTGTTACTAACTCAACTACTGCAGGTGTTCACTTACCAACTGCTGCAAGAAAAGTCATAAAATGGGGCAAAGCTGGCTGGATAGCTCTCTTGTTCAGCCATGGAAATCTGCAGCTCCGTTATGGTCGTAAGGCGAGGACTGCCTGTACCCTAGCATCCTGCAACGCTGTAGAGTAATGCAAGGGTGTGATGTGCAATTAGTTCACAGGGTGAAATAAGTTGGGGGTTTCTAGTCACCGTGAGTTTGTGGGGGGGGGGCACAGAGGGAGGCTCAGCCAATTTCACTGTATACATGTTATACTTTGATAATAAAAAGTTTATTTTTATTAAGGGTGGCAGGCAAACCAGAGGGAAAGAAACCTGGAAGGCAAACCCTCCCTCACACCCATCCTGACCTCCCCCTTTTTTTTGGATTCCTGAGCTTCTCATACTTTCATTGAATCCTGCGAAGGTTTTGATTGGCGGGTCTGCGTGAGCTGGGCACAGATCCTTGCCCAGGTGGGATTGAGGAACATGCAGAGGGCTTGCTTTGACTCGGACATCGCCTTGAGCATCAGTGTCCAACCTTGGTAACTTTTTAAGACCTGTGAACTTCAACTCCCATAATTCCCCATGGTGGGGAACTCCACAATGTCATGGTTCTGACAGATGAAACTCTTCAAAAGAACTTCGAGGCATTGTTTACCTTAAAGAATCTTTATTCAAGTAGCCTAACATCTGCACTGCATAATGGAAGCCAAAAACTGAATTCCCCTCTCCTGAGCACACAGTATCAAAGCACAATTCCCTCCTCCAATTAACAGTCATAAATCACATTCCCCAATTAGTTTGAAATGCAGGCTTCCCCTCCAGTTCTCCAGCCCGCCAATTCCTTATCAGCTCTGGGCTCAATAACATTGATTCTCATGCCTAGCTAGACCAGTGGTTCTCAACCTGTGGGTCGGGACCCCATTTGGGGTCAAACGACCATTTCATGGGGGCCGCCAAACAACGCAGTCTGCCATTTTTTCCCCACTTTTCCTTAGCTGTGCTACTCCTTTTATTCTATTGGCTTTTGAAAGCCAATAGAATAGACTCTCTTGAATAGAGTCTAATTCTATTGGCTTTCCAAAGCCAATAGGAATCGTCCAGGCTGTCTCTGCCCTGCTGAGCCCGCCAAAAGTCCCATTCTGCAAACGGTGCTGCACCAGTTGAGTAGTCCTCGACTTACGACCGGTTGAGTAGTCCTCAACTTACCGGTTGGGGGTCGCGGCATTAAAAAGGTTGAGAACCACTGAGCTAGACTCTTGTTCACATCCCCCCTCCCAGCATCATCCAACTCTAAAAGCAAAAGGGAAAAAGATGGCTACATTTCCATCTGTTGTCAATGCAAAAACAACTGATGTTAGCAGCGTTGACACACAAATCTTAAAGTTGCCAACGGTTGGACACTCCTGCTCCATCGTCCTGCTCCATTTTGGGGTCCTCTGTGACCACAGCCCCCCCCTTCGCTCTTTTCTGCAATAATAGGGTGAGAAATTAGCAGTTGTTTCACTTAAGCGCTGTGGGTGAAGCCTGACTTGGCACACGTGAGATTCTGGGAGTCGTAGTCCAATCTATCTGAAGAATAGTAAATTGGAGAAATATGCTCTGATGTCTTTTTTTTTTTTTTTTTTTGTACTGGGAGTCTACAAAGCTGTCATAACACGGAGGCAGATTGGTAGGCCGAAAAGACTCTGCCCTAACCTGCAGCACCTGGTTTCCTTCTTGTGAATTATAGTCTTGGGTGAATCAATCTCTTACTCTTAATTCTCCCACTGTCATGCCAAGACAGTGTTCTCTGCTGATGGTTGCTATTATTTGCTGATGGTTAGAGATGCTGAGATAATTCAGGAGAAGTTTCCTCTGGTTTGGCACCTTCTACGCCCACAATCCCCTGGCCGGTATGGTGGCAAGTGGAGAAAAGCTCCTGTATTCCGGCATTTGAAGTCTCCAGAGAGCCAAATGGCTTTGAAGTAGTTCATTTTTAGGAGATGCTTTGAAATGCTGTTTGAAGGCTGGCAGAGGGAGGGGCCCTTGCAGAGCTCTGTAATTAGCAACTTGTTTGGGAAAGCCCAAAATTCCTACAGAGTATTACTCGCCTACTATAGTAAAGGCTGCCAGTTTGATGTAATCATGTAGTAAGAGAGTGAGGCTGCTACAGCAGTTAAGGCATCAGGCTATTAAACTGGGAGGTGGTGAGTTCTGATCTCACCTTAGGCAAGGAAGCCGGCTGGGTGACTTTGGGCCGGCCACACACTCCCTGCCTTAGGAAGGAGGCAATGACCAACCACTTCCAAGAAAACTGCAGAGTCAACAATGGCTCACAGGTACCAACTAAAGAAGTAAAAAATGGGTGCTTGGACAAGGTGACCACAAGGATCACAAGCACCTGGTTGCAGTTTGATCAGGTGATGGTGGAGTGGAAGCTTGCGAGGAGAACTCCATTTTGGCCAAGAGGAAAAGTGCCCCCCCCCAGCCTTTGCTGACCACTGGGCAGTGATGGTGGCAGTGGGACACTGAGTCTGGGGCTGGGGGGAGCAGTGGGGTCCTTGGTGCTCTCTGAGCCTGGTGGTTTTGATGCAGATGTTTCCTTGCCAAACTGGGTAATGTCCTCAGCACTATCAGGAAGTGGGCTTTGCCCTCATTTTAACCCCACTCCTGACCAGCCTGGGTGACGTTGTCTAGTTTGGCAGTGAGACATCTGCAAGAAAACAGCCAAGTTCAGAGGGCACTAAGGATCCTGAACTATAGTTAGTCCTCAACGTACGACCACAATGGAGCCCCAAAGTGTATGTTGCTAAGTGAGAAATTCGTTGTCAGCATTGCCCCATTTTGTGACTTTTCTTGCCGCGTTTGTTAAGGGAATCACCGCAGTGCTTAAATTAGGAATCCGGGTTCCCCATTGACTTGGCTGCTCGGAAGGTCGCCAAAGGGGATCACGGGACCCCAGGACGCTGCAACCGTCATAAATGTGAGTCAGGTGTCCAGCATCTGAATGTAAATCACGGGAGCCTGGGGATGCAACGGTCGTAAGTCTGAAAAACGGTCAGAAGCCTCTCTTTTTTTCAGTGCCATTGTAACTTCGAACGGTCACTAAGCGAACTGTTGTAATTTGAGGACCGCCTGTACAAAGAGGGGGTGGCCTGCCTCTGCCGCCGTGCTTCTGGAACGATCCCAGTGTGGTTTAGCCAGTGTGGTTTAGCTGTCCCTTGCTTGCCTCGCCCTGTTTTCACAGCATCCTGGCAAGAGGCCATCGGTCCTTGCGCAGGTCTAGCAACCTGCCTTTTGACTTCCTGCCCCGCTGTAGCCTTAGGCTGAGTGGCCTGGGCCAATGCAGCTACAAGCCTGGGGGCAACTGCGGTTCCTCACAACAAATTTAGGGCTGCGCCTTTGTTATTGCCGCCACCAAATGTGGATGACATGGTTCCGAAAGAAAGCAGATTTTCAAAGAATTTTGAGGCTTTTTCCTCTAAAAGAATCTTTTATTATTCTGCATAGCTTCGGCACTAACAAAGTTAAGCCAGAAACTGAATCCTCCCTCCCCCAAGCATCTGTAACAAAGCATAACTCACTCCTTCATTTTACAGTCATCAATCACATTCTCCAATTAATGTGAACCGTGAGGTGCCCCTCCCGGTGCAGCTGAGCTGACCTTGGCCACACTGTGCCCAGACATTGTTATGGTTGACTTGCATACTTTCCCACCCCTTAACCTACTGCTATCTGTCTTAACTCTAGAAATGCTGCTCGGCTAAATAAAACAGGTTTGCTTCTTCATATATGGCAAGCAAGAACATACGATGTTAGCAGTCTTGACAGTGGCACTGGACCAGCTGGATCGGTGTGGCTGTCTCAGAGGTGATGCCGCCCTGCACGTCACCAGATGTGGGATCCAGGTGATAGGTTGAGGCCCCAGGAACCAATTGAAGCACTGCCACTGTAGGCGCTGCCTTGCATTGAGAAGCAGCTTTCTGCCACAGCTACTTAGTGCTGGGCTCCAGTTAGTAGATTTGGGGTAATACTTATGGAGAGCCTGGACCAGGGGTAGGCAACCTTGGCTCTTTTATGACTCATGGACTTCAACTCCCAGAATTCCTGAGTCATCTCGGCTCTTTTATGACTTGTGGACTTCAACTCCCAGAATTCCTGAGTCACCTCGGCTCTTTTATGACTCGTGGACTTCAACTCCCAAAATTCCTGAGTCACCTCGGCTCTTTTATGACTCGTGGACTTCAACTCCCAGAATTCCTGAGTCATCTTGGCTCTTTTATGACTCGTGGACTTCAACTCCCAGAATTCCTGAATCACTTTGGCTCTTGTATGACTCGTGGACTTCAACTCCCAGAATTCCTGAATCACCTTGGCTCTTTTATGACTCGTCGACTTCAACTCCCAGAAGTCAGCTATGCTGACTCAGGAATTCTGGGAGTTGAAGTCCACAAGTCATAAAAGAGCCGAGGTTGCCTACCCCTGGGCTAGCACGAGCCTTTATTAAGGAGGCCTGGTCCTCCTCTACTTACACCCACAGCAGAGCCACCACAAAGCGAGACAGCTGTTAAATGAGCGTTGGCCCCTTGTACAACCTTTCTTGCCACCGTTGTTAAACGAATCACTGCAGTTGTGAAGTGAGCGACACAGTTTTCGAAGGAACCTGCCTTCCCCCATTGAGCTTGCTTGTCAAAAAGTCGCAAAAGGGGATCGCTGCGACCGTCGTAAATACGAACCCGTTGCTAAGCGTCTGAATTTTTGTATCATGTAAGCCTGGAGATGCTTCAGTGGTCATTAAGTGTGGAAAACGGTTGCAAATCACTCTTTTCAGGTCTGTTGCAACTTTGGACGGCCACTAAACGAATGCTTGTAAGTTGAGCTGCCGTCCCGCGAGCTTAATTAAAGGACGGCCTGGCTGTTCTGACTGCTGGAATTTAGCCTTTTTTTCTTCCTAAGAGAAAAGCATCTAGAGGTCACCTAGACATGCAGAATTCTCCTCTCAAGCCATAAAGAGTGGAAAACAATAGTAATTAATTAATCAATCACACTCTGATATATCTTCAGATTGTGTTTGGCCGGTCTGCTAATAAAATGTTTGTTGTTCTCTGGAAAAGAACTTGGACTTGGAACTGCTGGAATCAGCTGACCTCTCTTCCTGTTGTGTACTTGTGCAGGGCTGATTAGCCACTACCTCAGTATCTTATTTGTAAATGAGTAAAATGCCCGTGGGAGAGTCTCCATTCTCCAGGCCTTGCTTGCCCCAGGGGTGCTTTTCCCAAAAAGCAACTTGGTTTTTTTTGTTTTCCTTTGAAAACGTTTCGCTTCTCATCCATGAAGCCTCTTCAGTTCTGACTGACTGGTAGGGAATGGAAAGGTTTATAGTATTCTCTGCGGCCTCATCTGGTTGTCAGTTGCAAATGTTCTGAATGTGAAAGTTGTGTTGTTGTTAGTTGCGAAGTCGTGTCCGACCCATTGCGACCCCCATGGACAACGTTCCTCCAGGCCTTCCTGTCCTCTACCATCTTCTGGAATCCATTTAAGCTCACACTTCCTGCTTCAGTGACTCCATGCAGCCACCTCCTTTTCTGTCGTCCCCTTCTTCTCTTGCCCTCCATCTTTCCCAGCATCAGGCTCTTCTCCAGTGAGTCCTTCCTTCTCATTAGGTGGCCAAAGGACTTGAGTTTCAACCTCAGGATCTGGCCTTCTAAAGAGCAGTCGGGGTTGATCTCCTCCAGGACTGACCGGTTGGATCGCCTTGCAGTCCAAGGAACTCGCAGGAGTCTTCTCCAGCACCAGAGTTCAAAGGCCTCAATTCTTTGGCACACAGCCTTTCTTATGGTCCAACTTTCACAGCCACACATTGCAACTGGGAAAACCATGGCCTGGACTATACGCACTTTTGTTGGCAGGGTGATGTCTCTGCTTTTTAGGATGCTGTCTAGATTTGCCATAGCTTTCCTCCCCAGGAGCAAGCGTCTTTTAATTTCTTGGCTGCAGTCCCCATCTGGGGTGATCTTGGAGCCCAGGAAGATAAAATCTGTCACTACCTCCATTTCTTCCCCATCTATTTGCCAGGAATTGAGAGAGCCAGATGCCCTGATTTTGGTTTTCTTAAGATTGAGTTCCAAGCCCACTTTTGCACTCTCCTTCTTCACCCGCATCAAGAGGCTCTTTAGTTCCTCTTCGCTTTCTGCCATTAGAGTGGTACAATCTGCATATCTTAGGTTGTTGATATTTCTCCCGGCAATCTTAATTCCAACTTTTGATTCGTCTAGCCCTGCCTTTCTCATGATGTGCTCTGCATATAAGTTAAACAGGCAGGGCGACAGAAAGTTATCAGCGCTTAATTTCTGCGATGATCGTAAAAAGCAGCTTTGCGGGCCTGTTTAACAACTCCAGCCTCTTTTCCCCTCCAGGCAGCGCGACTGAGAAGCACAACCATGTCCGACTTCGTGGAAAGCGAAGCTGAGGAATCAGAGGAGGAGTATGACGAAGACGGGGAAGTGGTCTCGAGACCCCCCAAAAAGTTTGTGGAAGATGAAGATGGTGAGTTTAGTTCCCAACGCACACAGGTTCGGCTTTCCGTCCCTAAATTTGTCAGTGTTAAAAGTCATTTCGTTACAAGACGGACAGCAAATATATTCAGTAAAATAAATCCTGTGGGCCGTATTAACGGTAACCCGTGTCCTGAACAAATTGCAGTTGGATTGCTGCAGTGGTCTTCCAAGTTGGCCCTTCGATGATTTGTAGACTTCAACTCCCAGAATTCTGCGTGCCTGGCTGAGGAATTCTGGGAGTTGAAGTCCACAAGTCATCAGAGGGCCAAATTGGAAGACCCCTAGATTACTGTAATGTTCTGTGTGTGGGGCTGCCCTTGAAAAGCATTCAGAAGTTACAATTGGTCCAGAATACCCTGGCATAGCAAAGATTTGGGCAATCCAGAATATGCCCCTGTAAATTGATTCCCTTCTCTCTGTCAGAGGCACCTTTTAAGGCGCTTACAGGTTGAAAGGATTAGCCAGTGACATCACTGAGGCCCACGGGATGCCCGTGGGAGGGGGGGGCTCCTTTCAGCTCCCCATCAAGGAGCTGGAGCGAAGGACAGCAGCTCACCTGCCCTACAGCAGCACCCAGGTCTCTTAACGTGGGCTTGCAAACCTCTTACCCAGCATCCTAGCCCCGTGAGCCACTGCGCTCCTTGTGTAAATTGATTTCCTAAATGTGTATGTTGCCCATCTCCTTATAAGGCAGCCTTGGGTGGCTTGCAAACAATAAAAAAAGATAAATATAAAAGCAGCTGCGATTAAAAAGAGAGGTGTAAGGACTAAGACCAAGAGCCAGAGCGCACAGGGGGTGAGATCTGATCCCGTCAAGCGTCTCCACCAAGGAGCAAAGTTTTGAAGCCCGCCCATAATACCTCGGCTCTCCTAGTTGCAATCTCCGAGCGGCCTTTGGAGTGCAACTCAAGCCCCAGCTTGTAAAGCCGTACATAGCACAAGCCCTACACATAGATGGGGCCCTCTTTCTTTCTCTGATTTCTTAGGCTTGCCCCATCAAAATTCACAGAACTGCCAGCTCGGGGTCCCCTCGGGGTCGACTCAGGCCTTCTCTGTCCCAGCATCTGCCCAGAGAAGCAGCTATCACCCCGGAGATGGCAGACAGACGCCCTGGTCCTTTGTGACAAGGGCTTGTTTGGTCATCATAAGTCATTTGGCTTTAAAGCCTTGCTGGAACTGGAGCTCAGCTGCCAGCCGTTTTGAGGGCTGCTTCGCTCCTCGCTGAACTGGACCCGTGTCCGGTTTGCCAGTCCCCAGAAGGAGAGATGCTTGCCGTGTGATTTTTTTTCACAAACCAGCTTGCGATCCAAAGCCAAGAGACTTGTATGACTCCTCATTCTACAGACGTTCTTCCGCCTCTGTCAGGTT
The DNA here is from genome assembly GCA_039797435.1 of Crotalus adamanteus. Lineage (NCBI taxonomy): Eukaryota > Metazoa > Chordata > Lepidosauria > Squamata > Viperidae > Crotalus > Crotalus adamanteus. Next base: position 358,378,917 of record CM077918.1, on the reverse strand, counting down.
TTACACTCGGTCCCTTTCAGGGCCGGATCCCCCGGTCTCCTTTGCTTTTTACTTATTTAATTTCAGCTGTCCCGATGCTAAAGAAATTAACTTGATGTTGAATTTGATAACAGCTGCAAGGTTATTGGTAGGGCAATGTTGGAAGAAGGATTGTTTGCCTACTATAGAAGAATGGACGCTTAAAGTCTCAAAGTTAGCAGAAATGGCGAAGATTTCTGCTTACTTGAAGGATCAGTCACAAGAAAGATACATTTCTGTCTGGAGAAGATGGACAGATTATGTTCAGAATAAATATGGGACTAAAAAGTTCCATTTAGTTTATGAGTAAATTTTAGAGTATTATTAATAGTTTATTATAGTAGAATTTTTATTAGTTTTATTATTTTAGTACTAGTATTGTTTAACAATTTGGATATTGTATTGTTTAATAATATCGACTTGTTTATATTATTATGTTTATTTTTAATTTGTTTATATTATGTTAAAGGGGAGTTATAATAGTAATAGTAGTAGTAAAGTTGGAAGGGACCTTGGAGGTCATCTAGTCCAGCCCCTGCTCAGGCAGGAAACCCTACACCATTTTGGACAAATGGCTGTCCAGTCTCTTCTTAAAAACCTCCGGTGTTGGAGCATTCACCGCTTCTGGAGGCAGGTTGTTAATAATAATAATAAAGTCAGAAGGGACCTTGGAGGTCATCTAGTCCAACCCCCTGCTCAGGCAGGAAACCCTACACCATTTCGGACAAATGGCTGTCCAGTCTCTTCTTAAAAACTTCCGGTGTTGGAGCATTCACCGCTTCTGGAGGCAGGTTGTTCCACTGGCTAATTGTTCTCCCTGTCAGGAAGTTTCTCCTTAGTTCTAGGTTGTTAGTTCTAGTTAAAGCGCATTATGGACTTGGTTATTTATATAGTTGGTTAACGTTAGTTAGAGTTTGATTATTATATTTGTAACCTTGTACTCAGCTCTGGGAAGTGGGGGAGGGAGGGGGGGTTTAGGGTGGGTGGGTTTGGGGTGTATACTGTAATTTTTATAAAACTTTTCAATAGAAAAAAAAATTTCGGCTGTCGCTTTTCAGAGGAGGAGGAAGAAGAGAACCTGGATGACCAGGACGAGCAAGGGAACCTGAAAGGCTTCATCAACGACGATGACGACGAGGAAGAGGAGGAGGAGGAAGAGGCTAGCGATTCCGGAGACTCGGAGGATGACGTCGGCCGCAAGAAGAGGAAACGCAGTAAGTGTTTGGGACAGGCACTCAGTGGCTAGGACGATGTCGGTTATTACTGATAAAATAGTGCCCCCCCCCAGACTTTGGGCAGCAGGGACCGGTTCCGTGGAGAAGTTTTTCCGTGCACTGGAGGGGTGCCTGGTTTGGTGTGCTGCCTGCATCCCATGGAGGGGGCTTCGCTTGTTTGGGCATCCTGGTTTCTGGCATGCCACGGCCCGGGGCCAGTTCACAGACCGGGGGTTGGGGGCCCCTGCTATAAAGCTTTACATGGTGTAGGGCAGTGGTGGCGAACCTATGGCATGGGTGACAGAGGCGGCACTCAGAGCCCTCTCTGTGGGCACGCGCGCCCTCGCCCCAGTCCTAGGCCTTCAGTTGGGTTTTATAAAACCTTTTGCTTTAGGCCTCTGCCGCTGTGTGCAAAAAAAAAAAAAAAGACTCAATCAATCAGTCAATTTCAACTTCTCGCAGGGAAAAAAATTGATTGAACTTTTTAGTCCCACCCAGTCTGCCGTTACCACCACAGCCACGCCCACCCAGTGGGCCACACTCACCCAATGGGCCACACCCACCCGGCACCCGACGATGCATAAGTGGGTTTTGGGTTGCAGTTTGGGCACTCAGTCTCTAAAAGGTTTGGCATCACTGGTATAGGGCCAGCATATCCATGGAAGTGGCTTTGCCCCATCCCATCAGCCCATCCCACTCATTCAGGAAGAAAGGTGTGGTACCGACCCAAATGTAGTATGCTAGTATAAAGATGATTAGGGGGCTGGAGGCTAAAACATATGAAGAACAGTTGCAGGAATTGGGTATGTCTAGTGCAGGGGTAGACAACCTTGGCTCTTTTATGACTCGTGGACTTCAACTCCCAGAATTCCTGAGCCAACCGTGCTGAGGGGAAAGGGAGAGGTTTCCAAGCTGAGCTATGCTGGCTCAGAAATTCTGGGAGTTGAAGTCCACCAGTCATGACGGGGCCATAGTTCCCCCATGCTGGCCTCAAGAATTCTGGGAGTTGAAGTCCACGAGTCATAAAAGAGCCAAGGTTGCATACTCCTGGTTCTAGTGAAAAGGGCTGGGGGGAGGGGCATGATAGCATCTTCCAGTATTTGAGGGGCTGCCCAAAGAAGAGGGAGTCAAGCTGTTCTCCAAAGTGCCTGAAGGCAGGACAAGAAGCAACAGATGGAAACTAATCAAGGAGAAAAGCAACCTGGAACTAAGGAGAAATTTCCTGACAGAACAATTAACCAGTGGAACAGCCTGCCACCAGACATTGTGGCTACTCCAACACTGGAAGTTCTCAAGGACTGGACAACCATTTGCAATAGTAATAATGATGATGATGATGATGATGTCTGGATAGTGGACGTGGCAGTGCCTGGAGACAGCAGAATAGACGAGAAAGAACTGGAGAAGATAACAAAATACAAAGACCTACAAATAGAAATAGAAAGACTGTGGCAAAAGCAAGCAAGGGTAGTACCAATAGTGATAGGCTCCTTGGGTGCAATCCCAAAACAACTGGAGCACCACTTGAACACCATTGGCATTGACAAATTCGCTATTAGTCAATTGCAAAAGGCGGCCTTACTAGGAACTGCTTCCATCCTGCGACGATACCTGTAATACCATCAAACGTTCACATCTGCCTATCCCAGGTCCTGGGTAAGGACTCGATAGGTAGACAAAATGCCAAATCAAGTCTGAACATCTGGCTGACTGTGCGATGATCCATAATAATAATAATAATAGTAATAATAATAATAATATCTGTAATACCATCAAAAATCCACATCTGCCTATCCCAGGTCCTGGGTAAGGACTCGATAGGTAGACAAAATGCCAAATCCAGTCTGAACATCTGGCTGACTGTGCGATGATCGATAATAATAATAATAATGTTGGAAGGGGCCTTGAAGGTCATCTAGTCCAACTGCCTGCTCAGGCAGGAAGCCCTAGACCATTTCAGAAAAATGGCCGTCCAGTCTCTTCTTAAAAACTTCCAGTGTTGGAGCATTCACTGCTTCTGGAGACAGGTGGTTCCACTGGTTAATTGTGTAGGATCCCTGCTAGGGCATGGGTTGGCCTAGGACCTCCCAGGGCCTTCTGACTCTTGTTATTCTATTAAAAGTGTTGTATGTGTCTGTCAGGGTTCTGACTGACGAACCCCGCCAAGTGAACACAACTTCGAGTCCTTTTGAACATAAAGCTTTATTGAGTACATCATTTCGGCACGGATGCCAGCAAAACCAGCACTGGCAAAACCCTAGCCAGGCCCCCTATGGCATGACTTCCTCTCTCCTGACAGATTTTGACGACCGCCTGGAAGACGATGACTTCGACCTCATTGAAGAAAACCTGGGCGTCAAAGTGAAACGGGTGAGTTTAATGGGGGCCCTTGGAACCCTTGTGTTCTTGTGTTCTTCTGCATTGTTCATTTTCCGGTTCTGTTATTTGGCTTCCGTTGACGTCCCTTCCGAGGTCGGTAAAAGGATGACCCAGATTCTCGGGGGCTGACATTACAAACTGCCCAGGGAGGGCTGTAAAGCACCGCGGAAGGGTGCATAAGTCTACATTTTGTTGCTATTGTCTTCCTTTGTGTTATTGTAAGCCAGTGGGCCCCCTGGTGAGATAGGCAACCAATATATTTAATAAAAGAATGAATAAAATACAGTAGTGGTCAAAATTGTGCAAACCTTTTGGGAAAAGTGTACAGTAGAAATGCCACCTTTAAGTTAAGTTTCCACCCATTTTCCTTCTCATTGCTTTATAACTGAAGCCTTGTTCGCTTAATAATGCTATTTTACATCGCTTTCTGGGCGACCGTCAACTCTTTGCACCACGACTTTAATTTTATTACATTTTACAAGCTCACTAAATGAAAGAACGCAAAAAAAAACAAACAAACCCCAACCGCCTTGATAGCGATCACATAACACACTGACAAATGTCCTCCTCTCAGCTTCAATACATGACATCAATCACTGGATCCCACTGTGATCTGATTGGCTCATGGCCAAAACAAGAGGACACCCGATTGGCTCTCTAAACACTCATGCCGAGCTGAGGTGGCGCAGCAGTTAGAGTGCAGTACTGCAGGCCACTTTAGCTGGCTGTGTTCAGCAGGTCAGCGGTTCAAATCTCACCGGCTCAAGGTTGACTCAGCCTTCCATCCTTCCGGGGTAGGTAAAATGAGGACCCAGATTGTGGGGGGCAATGTAAATACATATATATACATTGCTTACTGGTGTACACCGCTTAGAGAGTGCCTGCACTTAAAGCGGTATATAAGTCTCACAAATAAATAAATAAATGCTCACTGGCTACAGTCAGATGAAGGAAAGCTACCTGATATCAGCCTAAGCAAATTGTGCTTCATTTTTTCTGGTTATTTGGCTCTAACACAGTGTTTCTCAACCTTGACAATTTTAAGGCATGTGGACTTCAACTCCCAGAATTCCACAGCCAGCAATGCTGGCTGTGGAATTCTGGGAGTTGAAGTCCACATGCCTTAAAATTGTCAAGGTTGAGAAACACTGCTCTAACATTTCATAGAACGCAGTCCAGATCATTGAACAAACTTTGTTGCATGACGTTCTCGATTAAATTATCTTGCCATTGATATATAATTTTAGGGTACTACTCCCCCCCCAAAAGTGGTGTTATTAGCCATCAAACCTCAAAAATACACTTTTCCCAAAAGGTTTCCACAATTTTGGCCACGACTGTAAGCCCCGGGCCCATGGCCAACTCACCATGGCCTACTCACTGCAGCCAACCCGTTGCAGGACAACTCAGAGTAGGAGAATTCGATGCGGGATCAGTTCTATTTATTATTCATTAGAGAAGCTGGTACCAATCGGATTGGTTTCCTTCGATACAAGAGATAAGACAATTTTGATGAAAACGTGGTCAACCGAAATAAAAGGAAGTTGGCGAATCCCGTGGTGAGTTGCCCCACAGTGAATTGGCTGTGGTGACTTGGCCGTGGTGAGCAGGGGGTTGGACTAGAAGACCTCCATGGCCCCTTCCAACTCGGTCATTCTGTCGTTCAGTTGGCCGTGGCGAGTGGTCCCATCCCAGCCTGGCCTGCCTCAGGAAAAGGCCTGGGTTGCTAGTGGACATCCATACGCAGCTCTTCCCCAACTGACCCGTTCCTTCGGGGGTCCTCTGGGGCAGGGGTCCTCAATCTTGGCAACTTGAAGACTTGTCTTCAACTCCCAGAATCCCCCAGCCACCTGGGAAACTCTGGGAGTTGAAGTCCAGAAGTCTTAAAGTAGCCAAGTTAGGAGACTGTTGCCCTACAGAATAATGGAATTGGAAGGGACCGTGGAGGTCTTCTAGTCCAACCCCCTGCTCAAACAGTCAAGAAAAAATGGCCACCCTTTCTGCACAGGTGCCCCACGCAGTCGTGCCTTTGGGGAATTCTGGGAGTTGAGGTCCACAGGTCTTAAAGGGGCCAAGGTTGGAGACCTGGCTGAGGGATTCTGGGAGTTGAAGTCCACAGGTCTTAAAGTGGCCAAGGTTGGAGACCTGGCTGAGGGATTCTGGGAGTTGAAGTCCACAGGTCTTAAAGTGGCCAAGGTTGGAGACCTGGCTGAGGGATTCTGGGAGTTGAAGTCCACAGGTCTTCAAGTGGCCAAGGTTGGAGACCTGGCTGAGGGATTCTGGGAGTTGAAGTCCACAGGTCTTAAAGTGGCCACGGTTGGAGACCTGACTGAGGGATTCTGGGAGTTGAAGTCCACAGGTCTTAAAGTGGCCACGGTTGGAGACCTGACTGAGGGATTCTGGGAGTTGAAGTCCACAGGTCTTAAAGTGGCCACGGTTGGAGACCTGGCTGAGGGATTCTGGGAGTTGAAGTCCACAGGTCTTAAAGTGGCCACGGTTGGAGACCTGGCTGAGGGATTCTGGGAGTTGAAGTCCACAGGTCTTAAAGTGGCCACGGTTGGAGACCTGGCTGAGGGATTCTGGGAGTTGAAGTCCACAGGTCTTAAAGTGGCCACGGTTGGAGACCTGGCTGAGGGATTCTGGGAGTTGAAGTCCACAGGTCTTAAAGTGGCCACGGTTGGAGACCTGGCTGAGGGATTCTGGGAGTTGAAGTCCACAAGTCTGAAAGGGGCCAAGATTGAGGACCCCTGCTCTGGGGGCTTTGCTGCTTGGAACTGGTCCCTTGGTTGGTGGCGACAGGCAGGCGGCCTCCCCCGGAAGGCCCTGGGGTGGGGAAGGGGAGGCCTCTTTGAGGTCCGAGACCCGGGCGTTGACTCAAATATGCCCCTCCACAGCAAAAATTCAGGCGGGTACGGAAAATGTCCGACGACGAAGACGACAAGGAGGAGGACTACGGCAAGGAGGAGCACGAGAAGGAAGCCATTGCGGAAGAGATCTTCCAAGATGGGGAAGGCGAGGAGGGGGGCGATGGAGGCGACGGGCACCTGGCCGCGGCTGAGGATGAGGAGGACGAAGAGGAAGACGAGTCTGGTACGTGGGGCTTGCTGGGAGAGGGGGGCCCCAAGGGGAGATGAGTATTCTGCCCTCCTCCTTGGAGGAATCTTGAGCCCAGCTGCAAGGAGAATGGTGAAGGTTTTTTTTAAAAAAGAGAGCTGCTAATTATGCTCGGACAACAGCCCTTTAAGGTGGGCCAGGCCAAGACTGGACCTCCCTGGCATATTAGGCAGCGGAGAGAGAGGCGGCTACGAAGATGCTGCTAATCCACCCTAGAACAAGGGAGAGCATCTCTAGGACCCCGTTTCTTGTTTTTTTTTTTTTAAAAAAAACAAATTTTAGTCATTTTTCAATTTTTACATCAAAGTGCTTAGGAAACCCCATGGAGAACGGGTAATCAGTTATCCACAAGAAAGGCCATAAATGTACAGTTCAAATTTCGCTCCTTAAAAAATCCCCTCTCTATTTCTCTCAATTAGAATAGGACAATCAAATTTTTGTTGTTGTTAATTGCGAAGTCGTGTCCGACCCATCGCTACCCCATGGACAACGTTCCTCCAGGTCTTCCTGTCCTCTACCATCTTCTGGAGTCCATTTAAATTCACACCTACTGCTTCAGTGACTGACAATCAAATTAGTACATTTCTAAATAAAATGCAGTCGATCCGTCGTAATTTTCAATGCCGTTTTAGCTATACAAATCCAGATCCTGTTTTAAGCTTGACTAATTTCCAAATACCATTTTTCTAGGACCCCTGTTTCTTCAATCACCTGTTCCTCCAGGTGTCTTGGGGGGTTCTCAGCCCTCCAGGTCATGGCTAAAATCCCAAAGGTGCTTTTTTCAGGAGCGTTTTCCTTTGAAGGCGTTTCGCTTCTCATCCCAGAAGCTTCTTCGGCTCTGACTGGATGGTGGGGAACGGAAGGATGTATACAGTAGTGGCCAAAATGGTGGAAACCTTTTGGGAAAAAGTGTACAGGAGAAATGCCACCTTGGGTTAAGTTTCCACCGATTTTTCTTCTCATTTCTTTATAACTGTAGCCTTGTTCACTTAATAATGCTATTTTACATGGCTTTCTGGGCGACCGTCAACTCTTTGCACCATGATTTTAATTTTATTATGTTTTACAAGCTCACTCAATGAAAGAACACAAAAAAACCCAACTGACTTGATAGCCATCAATTAACACACTGACTCCTCTCAGCTTCAATACAGGACATCAATCACTGGATCCTGCTGTGATCTGATTGGCTCATGGCCAAAACAAGATGACACCTGATTGGCTCTCTAGACCAGTGATTCTCAACCTGTGGGTCAGGACCCCATTTGGGGTTGAACGACCATTTCACGGGGGTCGCCAAACAACGCAGTCCGCCATTTCCCCCCCCCCCCTTTTCCTTAGCTGTGCTACTCCCTTTTATTCTATTGGCTTTTGAAAGTCAATAGGAATTGTCCAGGCTGTCTCTGCCCTGCTGAACCCGCCAAAAGTCCCATTCTGCAAACGGTGCTGCACCAGTTGAGTAGTCCTCGACTTACGACCGGTTGAGTAGTCCTCGACTTACGACCGGTTGGGGGTCGCGGCATTAAAAAGGTTGAGAACCACTGCTCTAGACACTCATGCTCATTGGCTACCATAAGGTGAAGGAAAGCTACCTGATACCAGCCTAAGCAAGTTGTGCTTCATTTTTCTGGTTATTTGGCTCTAACTTTTCATAGAATGCAGTCCAGATAATTGAACAAACTTTTTTGCATGACATTCTTGATTAAATTATTTTTCCATTGATATATAATTTTATGGTACTATCCCCCCCCCCCCAAAAAAGTGGTGTTATTAGCCATTAAACCTGAAAAATACACTTTTCCCAAAGGGTTTCCACAATTTTGGCCACTACCGTACTCCTTGGAGACAGCTGGTCATTTGCCTTTTAGAGGGTTGTTGAGGCCATCTGGGGGTTTGTGTCCTCAGGGTCATCTGAATCAGGGTGCAAAGGGGTGTAACTGCAGGGTGTTTCCTGCCCTGAATCCCTTTGCTGCTCCTTCAGCTGTCCTTGTTTCTCAAACACGCCCAGTGGGGCTGCTGGGAACGCTCTCCCTTGTTCTAGGCTGGAATGGCGGCATCTTCCTAGCTGCATGCCTAACGCTCCAGGGGTCTCCAAGAGCCTTGGCCCCTTTAAGACTTCTGGACTTCAGCTCCCAGAATGCTTGCTCTTCCGTGCTGCCTGGGGAATTCTGGGAGTTGGAGTCCACAACTCTTAAACTGACCAAGGTTGGAGACCCCTGTGTTACAGCGAGCCAAATCATGGCAGGGTACCCAGAGAGCCCTCAACGGTCACAGTTGAGCCCAACAGTTCCATTGCTAAGCAAGGCAGTCGTTAAGTGAGTTGAGCCCCCTTTTACGACCTTTTTTGCCACAACTGTCATGTGAACCCGTTGCAGTGGTTAAGGAAGTCATGCGGTCATTAAGCGAATCTGGCTTTGCTTGTCGGAAGCCAGCTGGGAAGGTTCCAAGTGGCGATCGTGTGACCCCAGGATCCTGGCAGGGTCATAAATGCGACCCAGTTGCCGGGCACCTGAATTTTGCTCCCCTGATGCTGGGGATGCTGCACTGGTCGTAAATGTGAAAAGTGGTCGTAAGTCGCTGTTTTCAGTGGCATTGTCTCTTCAAACAGTCACTAAATGAATGGCTGTAGGTCAAGGACTACTTGAGTTTTCAATCTCCTTATCATCCTTCCCTCTTTCCCAGGACCGAGTTAAGCTTTCCTGAAGCGCCCTTCCCCAACAGTGGGCTGTTTGTCTGGAATGGCATAGGGCAGTGGTGGCGAACCTATGGCACGCATGCCAGAGGCGGCACCCAGAGCCCTCTCTGTGGGCACGCATGCCATGCCCCGGAGATGGCAACCGTCCCTCTTCATCAGCCGCCCGCTAACTCGCCGAGGTCCCACGTGGCCAGATGTATCCCAGCATGGCTGCCACGTGGCCGGATGCATCCCAGCATGGCTGGTTTCCCTCCCCCCGTCCCGTCCCTCCTGGCCTCGCATGCTCTGCTTTTCCCGGGCACGACCCAACTGCATCGCTTCCTCAGCTGTCGGCCCGCCATCCAGCTCAGAGGTGGCTTCTCTGAACTGCTGGTGGCGGGCTGCGGAGCCCCAGAGTGCGCTGGTTAAGGGGCCGGCAGGCTGTGGCTGCTGACAGACACTGTTGGCCCCCATGCGTTCGCTGGCCTCTGTGTGCAGCGGCGGATGGTGTCAGGCAGTAGTGGCCCCGGGCTCTGCCTCACCCCACCCTGTGACAATGGCACCCCCGCCCTGCCTCACCTTGCCTCACCCCACAGGACAAGCCTCCTGCCCACCGCCCCACCCGCCAGAGACCCCCTGGATCTCCCCCAACCCTGCCCGGCCCCCACAGGCGTCCCCACGAGCAACATAGAGGTGACCACGCCCCCCTTGGCCACACCCACCCAGTCTGCCATGACCACCACAGCCACGTCCACCCAGTGGGCCACGCCCACCTGGCACCCGGTGATAAATAAGTGGGTTTTGGGTTGCAGTTTGGGCACGCGGTCTCTAAAAGGTTGGACATCGCTGGCATAGGGTCTCCTGCTCGAGCAGGGGGTTGGACTAGAAGACCTCCGAGGTCCCTTCCAACTCCGTTATTCTGGCTCATTCCTGCCCCCACCCAAGGCTCGCTCACACCAACCCGGAGTGGGAAAGGAATAAATACCAGAAGATTCCCTACCAGGGATGCCCCAAGCATTGTTCCCATCGCAGAAAGTGGCCCTTGGGGGGGGGGGCTCAGCGTGTCCCTTGCCCGGTCTGAGGGTCTCCCGGACGGGCTGGCGAATGCAGGCCCCGCCCACCCGGTCAGGGAGGAGACGAGAGCCCAGTCAGAGCATCTCTGCAGGGGTTCTTGCCGCTGTTTCTCGTAGACATCGATGACTTCATTGTGGACGATGATGGGCAACCTCTGAAGAAGCCCAAATGGAGGAAGAAGCTGCCCGGATACACAGACGCGTGAGTCCCCCCCCCCTCCTCCCTCTTCAGAAAGAGTCTGTTTCTGCTCTGAAAGACTCCAGATGGGAGACATTCCTTGGGTGGGAAGTGGCTGGACGTGCCCGTACGTCCTCTAGGCCATTTGGGGCACGGCTTTTCAGGATGGGGCCAGCGTAACCCACTGGTGGGTCTGGACCTTCTAGAGAAGGTGGTGGTTCCATTGGGGGCACGGCTCCTAGGGATGGGACCAGCTCAATCCGGCTGTGGACCTTCTAGAGAAGGTGGTGGTCCCATTGGGGGCACGGCTCCTAGGGATGGGACCAGCTCAATCCGGCTGTGGACCTTCTAGAGAAGGTGGTGGTCCCATTGGGGGCACGGCTCCTAGGGATGGGACCAGCTCAATCCGGCTGTGGACCTTCTAGAGAAGGTGGTGGTTCCATTGGGGGCATGGCTATTACGGATGGGGTCAACTTAATCCACTTGTAGGTAGGGGCCTTTTTGAGAAGGTGGTGTTTCCATTGGGGGCATGGCTATTTAGGATGGGACCAGCTCAATTTGGTTATGGACCTTCTTGAGAAGGTGGTGGTTCCATTGGGAACATGGTTCCTGGGGATGGGACCAGCTTAATCCGGTTATGGACCTTCTTGAGAAGGTGGTGGTTCCATTGGGGGCATGGCTATTAAGGATGGGGCCAGCTTAATCCACGTAGGTATGGATCTTCTAGAGAAGGTGGTGGTTCCGTTGAGGACCAGCTTAATCCACTTGTAGGTTTGGACCTTCTTGAGAAGGTGGTGGTTCCATTGGGGGCATGGCTATTTAGGATGGGACCAGCTCAATTTGATTATGGACCTTCTTGAGAAGGTGGTAGTTCCATTGGGAACATGGTTCCTGGGGATGGGACCAGCTTAATCCGGCTGTGGACCTTCTTGAGAAGGTGGTGGTTCCATTGGGGGCATGGCTCCTGGGCATGGGACCAGCTCAATCCGGTTATGGACCTTCTTGAGGAGGTGGTGGTTTCATTGGGGGCATGGCTATTAAGGATGGGGCCAGCTTAATCCACTTGTAGGTATGGACCTTCTTGAGAAGGTGGTGGTTCCATTGGGGGCATGGCTCCTGGGCATGGGACCAGCTCAATCCGGTTATGGACCTTCTTGAGAAGCTGGTGGCCCTCCTTCCTCCCACAGAGCCTTGCAGGAAGCCCAGGAGATCTTCGGCGTGGACTTTGACTATGATGAGTTTGAGAAATACAACGAATACGATGAGGAGATGGAGGACGAGTACGACTACGAGCCGGAAGACACGGAGGGCGAGATCCGCGTCCGGCCCAAGAAGACGGCCAAGAAGCGGGTCAGCCGCCGCAGCATCTTCGAGATCTACGAGCCCAGCGAGCTGGAGAGCAGCCACCTGACCGACCAGGACAACGAGATCCGGGTGACCGACATGCCCGAGCGGTTCCAGGTGAGGGCTAGACGATGCAGAGCAGTGTTTCCCAAACTTGACCATTTTAAGGCATGAGGACTTCAACTCCCAGAATTCCACAGCCAGCAACGCTGGCTGTGGAATTCTGGGAGTTGAAGTCCTCATGCCTTAAAATGGTCAAGTTTGGGAAACACTCATGTAGAGGGAAGTTAAGCCATGTTAGCAAACAGATACGGTCATCGGATGGGCTAAGAGGGATTGGCTTAAGGCCAGCTTGTGGGGCAGTTGGCGTAAAAACCGGACAGGTGGTCCTCGACTTAACGATCATGCTGGGATTCAGGCTACACCCTGGAGGGCTGGGGCTGGGCAAAATGGGGTTGGGGTCTCCAAGGCCATCCCTTCTCCCCTTGCCTCCCTCCAGCTGCGCTCCATTCCCGTCAAGAGCGCGGAAGACGACGAGCTGGAAGAGGAAGCCGACTGGATCTACCGGAACGCCTTCGCCATGCCCACCATCTCCCTGCAGGTAGGACCCCCGCCCGTCCCCCTGGGAGCCCTGCCGGCTGGCCGGTCAGCAGCCCCTGAGAGTCTGCCTGGCTTGGGGTGTCTCTTGCCCTCTGGAGCCCTGAGCCAGGCAGTGGGGGCGGGCTGCCAGTCCTAAACACACACACACACACACAACACACACACACACACAGTCCCCAGATCTCTTCTGCTGGGGCTTCCAACTGGCTGGCCTAAAGGTCCTTTTCCCAAAAGGCTATTTTTTTTCCCCTTGAAAACGTTTCACTTCTCACCCAAGAAGCTTTTTCACTTCTTGGGGGGAGGGAGGGAGGGAAGAGGGAGAAAGAAGAAGAGAAAGAGAAGGGAGGGGAAGGAGATGGGAATGAGAAGAAGGAAGAAGAAGGAGGGGAAGTAAGGGAAGGGGCAGAGAGAGAAGAGGGAGAAAGAAAAAAAGAAAAAGAAAGAAAGAAAAGGAAGGAAAGAAGGAAGGAAGAGGAGATGGGAGGGGAAGGAGATGGGAATGAAAAAGGAAAGAAGGAAGGGGAAATAAGGGAAGGGGAAGAGAGGGAGGGAGGGGGAGGAGATGGGAGGGGGAGGAGATGGGAGGGGGAGGAAAGAAAGGGAGAAGGGGGAGGAGATGGGAATGAGAGGAAGGAAGGGAGGGGAAGGAAGGAGGAAAGAGGGAGAAAGAGACAAGAAGAGAGGAAGGAAGTTTGAAGAAGCTCCATGGACGAGAAGGGAAACCTTTTCCAGGAAAAACAGAACCACCAAAGTCCAGCTGCCTTTTGGGGGGAAAAGGTCCTTTTTTGGGACAACCGTCAGCTGACAGAGGGAGCGTCTCCACAGACTGAGCGTCTGTGCCGGCTGAGTTCGCTCACTTTCAGCTCCAAAGTCCTGCCAGATAGCCTAGATACTTCTAGAGAGAGAACTCTTAGTCTTTCCTTACGAATCGGCATATCTTAAAAAGTAACCTATAACTGGTATATGGTGGTTTGGAATTCCACTAACTCCCTACAAAATGGACTGCCATCTATTTTCACCTTACTATTATGTGCTCCCTCTATACCAGTGGTTCTCAACCTTTTTAATGCCGCGACCCCCAACTGGGCGTAAGTCAAGGACTAAACCAGTCGTAAGTCGAGGACTACTCAACTGGTGCAGCACCGTTTGCAGACTGGGACTTTTGGTGGGCTCAGCAGGGCAGAGACAGCCTGGACAATTCCTACTGGCTTTTGAAAGCCAATAGAATTAGACTCTATTCAAGAGCGTCTATTCTATTGGCTTTCAAAAGCCAATAGAATAAAAGGGAGTAGCACAGCAAGGAAAAGGGGGGAAAAAATGGCGGACTGCGTTGTTTGGCGACCCCCGTGAAATGGTCGTTCCACCCCAAATGGGGTCCCGACCCACAGGTGGAGAACCACTGCTCTAGACCATTTCATTACTGTTATCCATGTGCTTTAGAGTTTCTCAATCTTAGCCCCTGGAAGATGGGTGGACTTCAACTCCGTTGCTGGCTGGGGAATTCTGGGAGTTGAAGTCCACCCATCTTCCAGGGGCTAAGGTTGAGAAACACCGCAGACTACACCATATGCACAACGAATAAATAAATCTCCAGCTGAAAGCCTCACCTCACCCGATGGAAACTGGGGCCACGTCGTAAGAGTGAAGCAGGGCACCGGAACTCGGGGCCTTTGGAGCAAGTTCTGGGCTCTTGACCCGCTGCCCATCTTTTTAGTGGGGCTTGTGCCTCGATGGGGGGGGAAGCACCAGACTGGTGTGGAGGGCGAGCACAAGAGAGGGCCCGATGGACGCGAAGACCTTGGGCCGGCCAGCCCCGTTCGGAAGACCCTAGAGGAGCTGCAGGGAGCTCTTGGGGGCCAGGCACATTTTTTCTCTCCCCCCCTCCCTCCCCAGGAGAGTTCGGACTACTTGGACCGTGGCCAGAGCAGCAGCAGCTTCAGCCGCAAAGGGCCCAGCACCATCCAGAAGATCAAGGAGGCCCTCAACTTCATGAGGAACCAACATTTTGAGGCAGGTGGAAGGGGCCGCGGCTGCTGCACAGCCATCAGACTAAGGATGGTCTCCGGGCACAGCTGCCCCTCCCCAGAGAGACCCCCGGACTACCCCTACCCACACCCTCCCTTCCATCCTCTCTCCCAGACTAGGGATGGTCTCCGGGCACAGCTACCCCTCCCAGGAGAGACCCCTGGACTGTCCCCACCCACAGCCTCCCCTGCATTCATAAAACGGGCTCTCCCAGATTAAGGATGTTTTCGGGGCACAGCTGCCCCTCCCCTCCCCACAGAGACCCCCCCCTTGACTGCCCTCCCCTTGACTGCCCCCTCCCTTCCCTCCCCTAATAAAACCATCTTCCCTGGGAGCAGGTCCCCTTCATCGCCTTTTACCGGAAGGAGTACGTGGAACCCGAGCTGCACATCAACGACCTCTGGAGAGTCTGGCACTGGGACGAAAAGGTGAGGACCAGAGTGGGGAGGGGACATGGGGGAGGGGGGGCTCTCTCTGGTCCACCAACCTACAAGGTGGATGCCTCTTCTGGGGGCAGAAGCAAAAGTGGGCCCCTGCCCTACTGACAAGAACGAATTAGGTCTCTCTGGGCAACCTTGGCTCTTTTATGACTGCTGGACTTCAACTCCCAGAATTCCTCAGCCAGCATGGGGGAACTATGGCCCCCCTCATGACTGGTGGACTTCAACTCCCAGAATTCCTCAGCCAGCATGGGGGAACTATGGCCCCCTTCATGACTGGTGGACATCAACTCTCAGAATTCTTGAGCCATCAGGGGGGAACTATGGCTCCCTCATGACTGGTGGACTTCAACTCCCAGAATTCCTCAGCCACCATGGGGGAACTATGGCCCCCCCTCATGACTGGTGGACTTCAACTCCCAGAATTCCTCAGCCACCATGGGGGAACTATGGCCCCCTCATGACTGCTGGACTTCAACTCCCAGAATTCCTGAGCCAGCCGTGCTGAGGGGAAAGGGAGAGGTTTCCAAGCTGAGCCAGGCTGGCTGAGGAATTCTGGGAGTTGAAGTCCACCAGTCATAAAAGAACGAAGGTTGCCTCCCCCTGGGGTAGGCCCTCATCCTGAAAGTGCAGGGCTTCCGGTGACTATCCACTCTATTAAGCTATAGTCTGTCCAATTGTCAATTATAGAATAAACTGGAATTCTTTGGGCTTTCACGTTACTGTGCTGAATTGCGGAGTAGAGCAGAAAAGAGGATAAACCCCCCTGGGTCTCTCAATCTCGGTGTATGGACTTCAAGTCCCAGAATTCCCCAGCCAGCCTGGGAGCGTGCACACCTTCAAATTGCCAAGGTTGAGGAACTCAGCTCAGCCTGCATGAGCCTTGAGTGCCAACCTTGGCCCCTTTAAGACCTGTGGACTTCAACTCCCAGAATTCCCCAGTCAGCAGGGCTGGCTGGGGAATTCTGGGAGTTGAGGTCCACAGGTCTTAAAGAGGCCAAGGTTGGAGACCTGGCTGGGGAATTCTGGGATTTGGAGCCCACAAGTCTTAAAGGGGCCAAGTTTGGACACCCCCACTCTACCCAGGGGAGTGTTCCCCTGCTGCCCCATCGCAAGGCAGCCCGGTTCAGTGGCAAGAGCCCCAGGATTTGGGGGCGGTCCTGATGCCCTCGGTGCCGCGGACTCCCTTCCGCAGTTGGGAAGGAAGAGGCAGGGGAGCACCAGGGGCCTAGGCCCACCCGGCTCCTCTGCTCTCTCCCTCCAGTGGACCCAGCTGAAGATCCGTAAGCAGAACCTGACCCGGCTCTTTGAGAAGATGCAGGCCTACCAGTACGAGCAGATCTCTGCTGACCCGGACAAGCCCCTGGCTGACGGCATCCGGGCCCTGGACACCACCGACATGGAGAGGTACCCCCGTCCCTCCCGCCTGGCTCTCCTCCCAGCGTCACTTTTCCAGCAATAAAGGAGGACATTTGTAGCTCACGGATGAGATGGGGGGTCCTGGGTGCTCTCTGAGCTGGGGGGCTTTCTTGCAGACGTTTCATGACCCAACTAGGGAACATCATCAGTGCTAAGGGGGGTTGCAGAGAGGAGGGGGAGAAGGAGGAGGAGGGCTGTAGGATCCTTGGTGCTCTCTGAGCTGAGTGGCTTTCTTGCAGACGTTTCATGACCCAACTAGGGAGTATCATCAGGGCTAGAGGGAGGGGGTTTACAGAAAGGAGGAGAAGGAAGGAGAGAACTGTAGGATCCTTGGTGCTCTCTGAGCTGGGTGGCTCTCTTGCAGACGTTTCATGACCCAACTAGGGGATGTCATCAGGGCTAGAGGGAGGGGGGTTGCAGAGAGGAGGAGGAGGAAGGAGAGGAGGGGGAGGAAAAGGATTGTAGGGTTCTTGGTGCTGTCTGAGATGGCTGGCTTGCAGACGTTTCACGACCCAACTAGGGAACGTCATCAGGGCTACTGCTGACGTTCCCTAGTTTGGGTGACAAAACATCTGCAAGAAAACCACCCAGCTCAGACAGCACCAAGGACCCCCTCACTTTTCCTGGGCACAGCCTCTCAACTGAGGGGCTCCAGGCAGCCTCCTTTTGGGGTGCCTCCCCCCTCCCGTTCCTCCCTCCTGGAAGCTGCTCTCCTTGCAGGCTGAAGGACGTGCAGTCGATGGACGAACTGAAGGACGTCTACAACCACTTCCTGCTCTACTACGGCCGAGACATCCCCAAAATGCAGAACGCCGCCAAGGCCAGCCGCAAGAAACACAAGCGGATCCGGGAGGATGGCGAGGAGGAGGAAGGTGTGGCGCTGCCCCTGCCCGCCTTCCGGGTTTCTAAGGGAGGGTCTTTGCCCCTCGGCACAGCTGCACCGCCTGCCTGCCTGCCAGATTGTGCATGAGGACTCCTGTTCCATGCTCCTGTGCTGAAGGCCCCGGGGGTCAGGCAGATGGAATCGGGGCTGTGCGAAGGCCAATGGCCAGGAGGGAGGGAGGAGCTGACTGTCCCTCTACATCAACGCCACCCACCCACCTGGCAGGGCCCTGGGAGGGGGCCTTCCCTGCTGTGGCTCCCACCCTGTGCCACCTTCTCCTCCTGGAGATGAGGAGGCCTTCTGCCCCCAGAAGCCCTGGCTCAGCCCTGGCCTTGCTTGGGGAGAGCAGGAGAGCAGGCGTCTGCGGGGTGGGTCAGCGCTGGGAGAGCCCTCCTTCCTTCACCTTGAGACTTAGGTTTCAGCGCTTTTCAGCCAGTCTTGCCTCTTTCTGCAATTTAACCCCTGTAGTTTTTGTGTTTTGATTTTATTGCACACCACCCTGAGTCCCTCTGCGCGGGAGATGGGTGGTCCCAAAGTTAAATAGATAGAGAGATAATAGATAGATGATGGATGGATAGATGAGAGAGAGAGAGAGAGAGAGAGAGAGAGAGAGAGAGAGAGAGAGAGAGAGAGAGAGATGATGATGATGATGGATAGATAGATAGATGGATAACAGGTAGGTAAGTGGATAAAATAAGTGATAGATATAAGATGGATGGATGGATGGATGGATGACAGGTATAGGTAGATAGAATTAGATAGATAGATAGATAGATAGATAGATAGATAGATAGATAGATAGATAGATAGATAGATAGAATTAGGTAGGTGGATAGATAGAATTAGGAAGATGGATGGATGGATAGATAGATAGATAGATAGATAGATAGATAGATAGATAGATAGATAGATAGATAGATAGATAGATAGATAGATAGATAGATATAATTAGGTAGGTAGGTACAATTAGGAAGATGGATGGATGGATGGATAGATAAATACGTAGAAGTAGGTAGGTAGGTAGATATAAAATTAGGTAGGTAGATATAGAATTAGATAGATAGATAGATAGATAGATAGATAGATAGATAGATAGATAGATAGATAGATAGACAGACAGACAGACAGACAGACAGACAGACAGATAGAAGAGAAAGGTTTGATGGACATAGAGAGGATAGATGATGGATGGATGGATGGATGACAGACATAGAGACATGAGAGAAAGGATAGATAGGCAGACAGACAGACAGACAGATGAAGAGAGAGAAAGAGGTTTGATGGACATAGATTAGAGAGAGTCGCCCAAAGGGGGGGAGGAGGTCACCCCTCTGCCCTTCAGCTTGCCGGGGGTGCCCCCTCTGTCCCTTTCCTGTCGACTTCCCCTCTCCCCGGAGGCCTTACCATAGAGCGCTGATATGTTCCATGCCTGAAGGGCCCCTTACATTCTTGGCCTTTCCCAGCTGGAATGTGACCGGCCTGTTTCTCCTTCCAGGCGAGGGAGAGGATGGAGAGGACGAAGAGCAGAAGGGGCCGGAGCTCAAGCAGGCCTCCCGCCGGGACATGTACACCATCTGCCAAGCGGCCGGTCTAGGTAAGGGGACCCTCCCCCCCCAGGCTCCCGGGCATCCCCCCTTCTCTCCCCCACCCCGGAGCCCTGCAAGGCATGGATGGGAAGTGGGCAGAGTCAGCAGGCACTGTCCATCTGGAGGTCAAGGGAGGTCAGTACATACAGGCCCCAACTTATAACCGTTCTCTTAGAGCAGTGGTTCTCAACCTTTTTAATGCCGCGACCCCCCCCCCACTGGTCGTAAGTCGAGGACTACTCAACCGGTCGTAAGTCAAGGACTACTCAACTGGTGCAGCACCGTTTGCAGAATGGGACTTTGGGCGGGCTCAGCAGGGCAGAGACAGCCTGGACAATTCCTATTGGCTTTGGAAAGCCAATAGAATTGGACTCTATTCAAGAGAGTCTCTTCTATTGGCTTTCAAAAGCCAATAGAACAAAAGGGAGTAGCACAGCCAAGGAAAAGGGGGAAAAAATGGCAGACTGCGTTGTTTGGCGACCCCCGTAAAATGGTCGTTCGATCCCAAATGGGGTCCCGACCCACAGGTTGAGAACCACTGGGCTAGAGACCGGTCAAAGTTACAACAGCATTGAAAAAAGTGACTTGCGCCCTTTTTCACACTTTATCACACCATTGCACCATCCCTGTGGTCACGGGATCAAAATTCAGACGCTGGGCAACTGGCAGGTCCTTAGGACGGTTGCCTAAGTATCCTGGTGTGTGTGTGTGTGTGTGTCATGTGATCCTTTTGTGACCTTAGGAAAGTCAGTGAGGAAACCAGATTTCACTCAACAACCAGGTTGCTAACTTAATAGCCGCAGTGATTCCCTGCAAAGCAGTGACTGCAAAAGTCGTAAAATGGGGCAGAATTCCCTTAAGCACTGTCTCGCTTAGCGGCAGAAATGTTGGGCTCCCTTGCGGTCGTAACTTGAGGACTGCCGGTAGAGCATGCTTAGGCCGAGCTTAGGAGTGTGTAGATTTGCATCTCCCTCAGCGTTGGTGCACCTGCACGGTGTTGCGATGCCTTCCGCCGTTTGCGCAGTGAACTCCTGTGTCCTTTGTGTATTTATGGAGGCCGGGGTGTGTGTGTCTCTCTCCTCCAGACGGGCTGGCCAAGAAGTTTGGGCTGACCCCCGAGCAGTTTGGGGAGAACCTCCGGGACAGCTACCAGCGCCACGAGACCGAGCAGTTTCCTGCAGAACCCCTGGAGCTGGCCAAGGACTACGTCTGCAGGTGAGGGAGGGGCCCTCCTCCCAGAGGGCTGTGGGGCAGGGGGGCTCCCCCCCTCCTTTGCCCTCCTTTGGGCAACCTGAAAACCCTCTGCTCTCCTCCTCTTCCCACCAAGGCAGCCCTTCTCTGCTCCGCTTGACGGAGTTTTGTGGAGTTCTTGGGTGGTTTTCTGGGGTTTGAACCCTGGCCCACGGAGGGGAGGGCCTCGGGCCGGGCCTGAGCGCTTCGGCTGGGTGGCTGGTAAGGGTGGATACGGTTTCCTTTGCCCCTGGGACCGGATCCCCTTTTCTGAAGGCAAACCCCCATCCTTTGGGGCTGGTTTTTTTCTCCCAGTTTATGCCAATATCTGAGGGTTATTCTGAATTTGATGGTTGCTTTTCTCAAATTCGGTTTCTCAAATCGCAGGAACTTTAAGAGGGGTGGGCTTCAACTGGCAATTGGCTGGAGGCTTCGGTCTTCTAGGAATCCTTAACTCCTACTCCTACTGCTTTTCTTTCTTCCTCTCCTTCCTTCCTCTCCTTCCTTCCTTCCTTCCTTCCTTCCTTCCTTCCTTCCTTCCTTCCTTCCTCCTTTTCCTTTTCCTCCTCCTTATCCCAAATAGGACAGTTAGCAATCAATTTATATGTATCTTCTACACATTAGCATTTCTCCTTTTCCCCTCCTTTCTTTCCTTCCTCCATCCCTCCCCTTCCTTCCTTCCTTCCTTCCTTCCTTCCTTCCTTCCTTCCTTCCTTCCTTCCTTCCTTCCTTCCTTCCTTCCTTCTAGGTTGCTTCTCTCCTTGATTAGTTTCCATCCATTGCTCTTCCTCCCTCCCTCCCTTCTTCTCCCTCCCTCCATCCCTCTCCTTCCTTCCTTCCTTCCCTCCTCCCTCCCTCCTTCCCTTTGCTGGCTGGGGAATTCTGGGAGTTGAACCCACGCCCTCTTAAAAGTTCTCAGGATTGAGAAAGGCCGATCTAGTTAATTCTGCACTTGTTCTTGCCAGCTGCCTTTTTCAATAGGAAGGCTGGACGCTGAACCCTTCGGGCAAATAATTCACGCTCTTTGTCCTGTCTATTTTTTCCCTGCGGCAGCGAAGCTCTTTTCAGTGGTCGGGGAGCAGAAGAGTAGATTGTAAATAAAAAAAATGAGGAAGGGGCTTACCGCGGAGGGTCCCGTGGCACGTACTCACAACCCCCCCCCCTTTGCAACTGATGTTTGCAGCCAGTTCCCCAGCCCCGAGGCCGTGCTGGAGGGGGCCTGCTACATGGTGGCCCTGCAGATCGCCCGGGAGCCCCTGGTCCGACAGGTGCTGCGACAGACTTTCCAGGAACGGGCCAAGATCAACGTTGCCCCCACCAAGAAGGGCAAGAAGGTACGGCTGGGGGGTCAGCGCTGGGGCCCTCCGGCCTGCTTCCCTCCTGGGGGGCCTCCCCAAAGCCCCCCCCTCCAAGCCAGCACAGGGTTTGGTCTTGATTTGGAGAGGCAGGAAACAGGAATCTGGACTGTGGAGACCAAGGAAGCTGCTGGCGTGCAGAATACAGGCCGTCCTCCACTTACGGCAGTTCTTTTAGTGACCGTTCAAAGTTACAACGGCGCTGAAAAAATGACTTACGGCCGTTTTTCACATTTATGGCGGCCGCAGCACCTTGAGGGTCATGTGGTCAAAACTCAGGCCCTGGGCAGTTTGCTCGTGTTTACGACGGTCGCAGCGTCCCCTGGGGTCACGCGATTCCTCTTTGGCCATCTTCTGACTGGCAAAGTCAACAGGGGAAGAAGCCAGATTCGCTTAATAACCAAGATACTGATTTAACAACTGCAGCGATTCACTTAACAACCGTGGCAGTAGAAGACGTAAAACGGGGCAAAAACTCACCGAGCCAACGTCTCCTTTAGCAACGTCAGTTTCGGCCTCCCTTAGTGGTCGTGAGTCGAGGCCACAAAATTCCCGCTGCTAATTTGTGAAGTGTGGGTTTTGCCCCATTTTATGACCTTTCTTGCCACAGCTGAATTGCCGAGGTTGTTAAGTGAGTCTGGCTTCCCCCGTTGGCTTTGCTTGTGTCAGACGGTCGGAAAAGGGCATTGCGTGACACCCCCCCCGGAGGCCCAGCGACTGTCATCCGTTCGAGTCAGTTGGCAACCCTCTGAATTTTGATCACGTGACCGGGGGGATGCTGCAGGGACCATCAGTCACTTTTTTCATTGCCGTTGTGACTTTGAACGGTCAGTATATGAACGGTTGTAAGTCAAGGAGTCCCTGTAATTTTAAAAAGGCAGAATATGAATGGTGGATCAAATGGTGACTACATCTAGATTATTTTGGCAGCGGTTTGTTCAGAGAGAGAGAGATAGAGAGAGACTGATGATAAACAGTAAATATGATAGGTGATAGATAGATAGATAGGCAGATAGATAGATAGGCAGATAGATGATAGATAGATAGGCAGATAGGCAGATAGATAGATGATAAATAGATAGATAATAGATAGATAGATAGATAGATAGATAGATAGATAGATAGATAGATAGATAGATAGATAGATAGATAGATAGATAGATAGATAGATAGATGAGAGAGAGAGAGATAAACCTTTATTGTCATTTTTTATTGTGGGCACAATGGCACACATTCAAAATGAAACTGAGTTGCTTGCTCTCAAAGTGTACGCGTACATAACACGCATTTAAACATACTATATACAACATATGTATAGACCTATACCCTTACCTATGAGTAACATATAAATATTAATCACTGTCCATCTTGAATACATAATGGAAGGAGGAAGCTTGAGAGTTCACAAGGTTAATACTGTACGGAACGAAACTCTGACTGAATCCGGATGTTCTGCTTCGGGTACCACAAAGCCCCCCCCATCCCCTCCCCGAAGGTCACAAGGAAAACAGGTTGTGAAGAGGGTGTGTAGCGCCCCAGACAAACCTGCGGGCCCCGCTCAAGCCACGCTTAGATGCCACGTCCTGGATGGAAGGGAGCGAATCGCCCATCATCTTTTCTGCTGTCCTCACCACTCTCTGCACCGCCTTCCGAAGCAGAGATGATTCCCTTTATCTAAATTATATACGAGCCGCTACCGGAATGACGAAGCCCGTGGTCTGTTTGGTGGCTGCCCCTGCCCAGGGCTCTTGTTGCTGGCTTGGAGGTGCTTTGGGGGCCCTCCTGCCTCTGGGACCCATGGCTGTTGGGGGGGTTATAGAGCCCCGCCGGTGCCCAGGCCTGGGACAGAGCTGCAAGCCCTCCCCCCCCCCCTCTGCAGGACGTGGACGAGGCCCATTACGCCTACTCCTTCAAGTACCTGAAGAACAAGCCGGTCAAGGAGCTGCGAGACGAGCAGTTCCTGAAGATCTTCCTGGCCAAAGAGGAGAACCTGCTGACCATCGACATCTCCGTGGACATGAAGGGCGTGGAGGGGTGAGTCCTCCGGCCGTGTCGCCCTCCTCCTCCTGCTGCCTCCACCATGCCTGCCCCTCCTTCGGTCTGACCCTGCCCGCCCCCTCCCTTCCAGCTACGGCAGTGACCAGACCTACTTCGAGGAGATCAAGGCCTTCTACTACCGCGACGAGTTCAGCCACCAGGTGCAGGAGTGGAACCGCCAGCGCACCCTGGCCATCGAGCGGGCCCTGCGCCACTTCCTGTACCCGCAGATGGCCAAGGAGCTGATGAACAGGCTGCTGCTGGAGGCCAAGGAGTGCGTCATGAAGGTGGGGGCAGGGCCTGGGGGGCGGGGGGGGGGCGCTTGGCTTGGCCTGGGTGGGATGCAGTGGACACAGGGGGTCCTTATAATAATAAAGTTGGAAGGGACCTTGGAGGTCATCGAGTCCAACCCCCTGCTCAGGCAGGAAGCCCTATACCATTTCGGACAAATGGCTGTCCAGTCTCTTCTCCTTAATAATAATCTTTGAAGGATCTTTGAAAAATATAGTTCAGTGGTTCTGAGATCACATCTGCCAGTTCCTTGAGAACCTTAGGGTGTAATCCATCTGGTCCTGGCAATTTGAACTCGTCTAGGCTGGACAGGTGTTCACTTACCATTTTCTTGCCTATTTTAACTTGTCTTCCTATTTTGTTTTTTATGGCACTGTTTTTGATAGGTTGGTCTGTATTTTTCCCTTTGTGTAAAGACAGATGCAAAAAACGAGTTAAATAGTTTTGCTTTCTCCCTGTTGCTTGTCACCTTCTTGCCACTTTCCCCCACTAATGGACCAATCATTTCCTTCACTTTTTTCTTGTTTTTTACATGTTGAAAGAAGCTTTTCTTGTTGTTTTTGACTTTTTGACTTAGTTCATTTTGAGCCTTAGCTTTCCTCACTTCATCTTTGGAGGCTCGGGCTATTTGCTGATATTCTGCCTTAGTTATGTGCCCCTCTTTCCACTTTCTATACTTGTCCTTTTATCTTTCAATTTATCAGAGAGTTCTTTGTGCAGCCATGCTGGTTTCTTTTACGGTGGTTTAACTTAGTGACCATTCAAAGTCACAACGGCACTGGGAAGACCAGTGACCATTTTTCACACTTCCCACTGCAGCCTCCCTGTGATCAGAATTCGGACCCTTGGCAGCTCACTTCTATTTACGACGGCTAGCGCGTCCCAGGGTCACGTGGTCACCTTTTGGGGACCTCCTGACAAGCATAAATCAGTGGGGGATCCAGATCTGCTTAACAGTCGCAGCAACCCACATAAGAACAGTGTCGAGAAAGATTACAAAATGGGACAAAACTCCCTTGACAAGTGTCTCACTTTGCGATGGAAGCGCTGGGCTAAAATGTGGCTGTAAGTCAACCTGCGCCTGTGCATTTCATGCAAGCTGATTATCTCGAGAATTCAGCCCAAAATTTCTGTCGCTGGGCGAGACGTTTGTTAAGTGACTTTTGCCCCATTTTACGACTTTCCTCGGCACAGGTATAGTATAGGGGGTACCTTGCTCAATAGTAGCAACTGTGAGACGGATCCTGGAATCCTAGTGGACAATCCCTTAAATAGGAGCCAGCAGTGTGCTGTAGCTGCCAAAAAGGCCAACACAGTGCTGGGCTGCATTAACAGAGGGAAAGAATCAAGATCACGCGAAGTGTTAATACCACTTTACAAGGCCTTGGTAAGGCCACACTTGGAATACTGCATCCAGTTTTGGTCAACATGATGTAAAAAAGATGCTGAGAGTCTAGAAAGAGTACAGAGAAGAGTAACAAAGATGATCAGGGGACTGGAGGCTAAAGCATATAAGGAACGGTTGCTGGAATTGGGTATGTCTAGTTTAATGAAGAGAAGGACGAGGGGGGACAGGATAGCAGCCTTCCAGTATCTCAGGGGCTGCCCCAAAGAAGAGGGAGTCAAGCTGTTCTCCAAAGCCCCTGAAGGCAGGACAAGAAGCAACGGATGGAAACTAACTAGAGAGAAGCAACCTAGAACTAAGGAGAAACTTCCTGACAGTGAGAACAATTAACCAGTGGAACAACCTGCCTCCAGAAGCAGTGAATGCTCCAACGCTGGAAGTTTTGAAGAAGAGACTGGACAGCCGTTTGTCTGAAATGGTATAGGGTTTCCTGCCTGAGCAGGGGGTTGGACTAGATGACCTCCAAGGTCCCTTCCAACTTTACTATTATTATCATCATCATCATTATTATTATTATTATTATCCGTAGGCAAATTCCTTCAGCGGTTAAGTTAGGAGCACGGCAGTTCAGGAATCCGGCTTCCCCCATTGAGCCTGCTGGCCAGATGGGTCTATATTTACAGCGGTCGCAGTGTCCGGGGTCTGGTGACCCCTTTTGTTGACCTCCTGACAAGCATCAATCAGTGGGGAATCCAGATTCGCTTAACGGCCGTGTGACTCAATTAACCACCGCAGCGATTCACTTATCAACCGTGGCAAGAAAGGTCGTAAAACGGACCGGAACCCATGTAACCTCTCTCTCGCTTAAAAATTTGGGCCTTGGTTGTGGTCAAGGACTTTATTTTTTAAAAAATGAATAAATACAGTCCCCTCACTCACCCCCCACCCCATTTCCCTGGTCAGGCCTGTAGCCGGAAGCTGTACAACTGGCTGAAGGTGGCCTCCTATCGCCCCGACCAGCAAGTGGAGGAGGAGGAAGACTTCCTGGACGAGAGCCAAGGGAAGGGCATCCGGGTGCTGGGCATCGCCTTCTCCTCGGCCAGGTATTGTGGGGAGGGATGGAGACCCGGGTTCGGCGTCACCCCCTCCGGTCTGCCCCAGGCTGAGCCGGCTGCCCCTCTTGCAGGAACCACCCGGTCTTTTGCGCCCTGCTCAACGGGGAAGGAGAAGTCACGGATTTCCTGCGCCTGCCCCATTTCACCAAGCGGAGGAACGCCTGGCGGGAGGAAGAGAGGGAGAAGAAGGTGAGCTGGGGAGGGGCTTGGCTGAAGCGCAGGACCACCCTCGCTGGGTGCCCCCAGGAAGGGAGTGGGGCTGCCTGGGTCCGGTCGGGGGCTTCGTTTTAGAACGGGGGTCCAGACCTGGCCGCTTTAAGAGGGGTGGGCTTCCATTTCCAGAATTCCCCACCCGGCCATGCTTGAAGAGGCGTGGGCTTCAGCTCCCAGAATTCCCCACCCAGCATGCCTTAAGAGAGGTGGACTTCCACTCCCAGAATTCCCTACTCAGCATGCTTTAAGAGGGGTGGGCTTCCATTCCCAGAATTCCCCACCCAGCCATGCTTGAAGAGGAGTGGGCTTCAGCTCCCAGAATTCCCCAGCCAGCATGCCTGAAGAGAGGTGGACCAGCTCCCAGAATTTCCCAGCCAGCCTGCTTTAAGAGAGGTGGACTTCCACTCCCAGAATTCCCTACTCAGCATGCTTTAAGAGGGGTGGGCTTCCACTCCCAGAATTCCCCAGCCAGCCTGCTTTAAGAGGGGTGGGCTTGAGTTCCCAGAATTCCCCAGCCAGCCTGCTTTAAGACAGATGGATGTCCACTCCCAGAATCCCCCAGCCAGCATGAGACAGGTGGACTTCCGTTCCAGCATCCCCCAGCCAGCCTGCTTTAAGAGGGGTGGACTTACGCTCCCAGAATCCCCCAGCCAGTCTGATTTAAGATGAATGGACTTCAACTCAGCGTGCTGACTGGGGAATTCTGGGAGTTGAGGTCCACCCACCTTAAAGTCGCCACGCTTGAGAAACGCCGCAGTCACGTCTGATGCCAGCGCCTCGCGAACGGATTGTAACCTGCCAGCACCCAGAAAATGCCCATCCTGGCAACACCGTATTGCGCCCACTAACTAAACCAGACATTCAGTTGTCGCTCCCTGGGCCTCCACCACGGTTTATCAGCTGCTCTTCCTGGTGTGAACCCCACGGGGAACATTTGCACACTTAGCACAACAGAAACGAAGGACTGGAACCAGCCTTTTACAGCAGGGGTCTTCAAACGTGGCCCTTTTATGACTGGTGGACTTCAGCTCCCAGAATAAAAGGGCCAAGCTTGAAGAGCCCTGTTTTACAGAGAATCCTCCACTTACAGCCATTGGTTTAGCGGCCGTGTCCAGTTACAACAGCACTTTACGACCGTTTTGCATGCTTAATGACCGTTGCAGCCTCCCCAGGGTCGCGGGAACAAATTTCGGACCCTCGGAAACTGACTCATACTTATGACGGTCCCAAGGTCCCCTTGTGCGACCGTCTGGCAAGCCAACTCGAAAGGGGAAGCCACATTCACTTAACCGTGGTACTAACGTGAACCACTGCAGTGATTCGGTTAATGGCCGGGGCAGAAATGGTCATAAAATGGAGCGAAAGTGACTTGACTCCCTCGCTGAGCAACACAAAGTTTGGGCTCCTTTGTGGGTCTCTGTTCAGCTGAACTTCCTTTTTTTTCCCACCAAATGTCCAGCGTGGGGAGGGTGACAAGACCTGGGGGGGGGCTCCCCTCCCCTTTGACCGTAACCTGGTTTGTTTTGTTTTTTCCTCCCCTTTTCTCCGATGTAGGCTCAGGATACTGAGACCCTGAAGAAGTTCCTTCTCGGGAAGAAACCCCACGTGGTCATCATTGGGGGAGAAAACAGGTGAGCCCCTCCCAGCCACGCCCCGAGTTCAAATCCCTCTCTTTGGACTCTTCCAGAAGACCCCCCCTCTCCTTCCACACTGGGAGACGCTTTGCCCTGCCCGCTTTTCGGATTAGCCAGCCCCACCTGGGGAAGGTCCGAGGAGACCCCCTCCCCCCCCCGGGCTGGCTGCCTTCCAGGAGGGGCTGACAGCCAGAGCCCCCCCCCCTTCGTTCATCATTGCTACCACAGGGGTCAAACTCAATGGTGTCACATGACGCTTCATGTGTAGCATGGCATTTTCTGCCTTTGAGGGGCTGGGGTGGGCCGGGCCTGAGGGGGACGCATCCCCCCCCCCCGTTTATATGCTTCACCTGGGTAGATGTCAGGTTTTGGGGTGTTTTTTTTTTTATTGAAATTTTTTTAAATTTTACAAAACAAATCCCCTCCCCGAAACCCCCCCACCCTCCCATACCCTCCCCCCCTCTCCAAACCTCCCAAACCCTCCCCCAACCTTCCCAGAGTTGAGTACAGGCTTAGTTAAAATTTTTCAAAAAAAAGAAAAGAAAAACTTAAAACACATATAAATCCTAAACAAATCTAAATACCTTAAATTAAATAGGTTATCTTCTCTAAAAAAATAATAATTACAATAACAAATTATCTTCTCTTAAAAATAATAATAACAATAATAATTAAAAAAATCCAATCATTAAACACGTTATAATATACTCTAAACCTTTTCATGTCCTACTTATATTCCATCATTCTTTATATACTCCCTCCAAGACACAAATTTGAACATTACTTAAAACTTAAAACTTAAAACATTAAGATCCCCTTATACGCATTTAAATCTTTACCAATAACAAATACTATCTTAAACACATTGTAATATACATCTTTACCAATAACAAATTGCATCTTAAAAATAATAATAATAATAATAATTAAAAAAAAACCCAAACATTGAAGACATAATATACTCCAAACCTATTACTTAAACTTAAACTTCTTATCTAAAATTTTCATTCAGTCTCCATAATCTTCTGTCCAATAACCGGTTACGTCCACTATAAACACAATCCTTATCAGTCTCTCTTGCCCATAAGCATCGAAAGAAATGCGTTAAAATCTGCCCTTGAAGATCGCTCCAAAAAATTTGTAAGTCCTGGTTCTCCCACAAACTCAGGAACCAATACCTGTGAAGCTTCCTCAACCTCCTTCTTTTGTTGGTCTTTCTCTTTACGTTTATATGTTACTTTTTCTTTACATTTATACGTTACACAAGTCTCAGGAACCAATACCTGTGAAGCTTCCTCAACCTCCTTTTCTTTACGTTTATATGTTGGACAAGTTGTCTTCTGGTCTTTCATCTCTTGTGGAACTTCCTTGAGCTTCTTCTGTTGATCCTTTTCTTTACAGTTATATATTGCATAGGTTATCTTCTGCTCGTCCATCTCTACTTGTTGAGGCCTCCCATTTTTAATTAATATAGACTCTTCAGACTGCAGTTCTGGCATTAAAGCTTGCTACAAAGAAGCTTTAATGGATCCTACTTCTCCCTCAGATTCAGAAACCAATACTTGTGGAACTTCCTTAAACTTCTTCTGTTGATCCTTTTCTTTACAATTATATGTTGCACAGGTTGTCTTCTGCTCCTCCATCTCTACTTGTTGGGGCCCCTCAAACTGCAATTCTGCCTTTTTTTCTTCCAAAGCTTTAAGCATGGTAGGTGACGATGAGCATACCCCCAGGACCGAAGTATAAAAATCTTTTGCTTTAGAAACAGTATTAAGACTATAACGTATCCCCAGGTAGCTCACCACCATTCCAGTCGGAACATCCCATCTAAACAAAATTTGTCTCTTTTTAAGTTCGTCTGCTAAAAAAGCAAACTCCTTTCTTCTTCTTAACATTTTTGGTGGGATCTCCTTTAAAATTATAACATCTTGTGAAGCAATTTGAAACCTCTTCTTATAAAAGGCTTGTATAATTTCATTGCGCAGGGATCTTTTCCCAAAGTAAATTACCACATCTCTTGGCAAATTCTTTTGCTCTGCCACCACAGAGTTAACTCTAAATGTCTGATGAATTCCACTAAGTATTTCCTCTTCTTCTCTATTCAGAATCACAGCAAAGTCCTTTGCCACCATCTCTCTCAAATCTCCTTGCACAGACTCATGTAAACCTCTGATTCTTAAGGCATATTCCATTTGTTTATATTGAAGCATAAGAATCTCATCTTGAAAGTTTTTCATCTCTTTTTCCATACTTTCAAATTTTTCCTCCATCAATTCCAATTTTTCTCCTACCTCTTCTACGCGAGAATTCAACTTTTCAAGAACAGAGGCAACTCCTTTTAAAGTCAAAACTAACTCTTGCTTCAAAGTCTTATTATTTTCCTCTAAAATCTCTTTCATTTCTCCCCTAATTTGAAGTATAACATCTCCCATCATATCTTGCAAGTCCTTCACCATTGTTAACTGTGGCAAGGAAGAAGGTGAAACTATTAATTTAGATCGTTGCCCTGATGATAACACCGAAGAAGAAGTCACCTTGGAAGCTGTAGAGATTACTGGACGCTTTGGAGCCATCTTAAAAAAAAACTTTACTCCTTCTTAAAAATTGCAAGAATTAAGCAAGAAAAATAAGAAATTAGCTCCATAAATTCAAAAAAAAAAAAAATCCTTCAAGAGGGGATCATTATGATAAAATAAAAAAAGAGTTCAAAAAAGAAAAAGAAAAAGGAGAAGAAAATAATAATAATAATTAAATAAAAAAATCCATTCCATTTTTTAAAAGTACCAAAAAGTACAAAATATAAAACACAAAAATTAAACAAAAATAATAATACTAACACTCCATTCCTATCATAAAAAAAACAAAAAAGAAAAAAGGAAAGGGAAAAAAAGAAACACCAAAAATGCTTAAAAAAATAGAAAAAACGCCGGAAAGTCTGCCGAGGGCGACGCATCTCCCCCCCCCCCCGTTTATATGCTTCACCTGGGTAGATGTCAGGTTTTGGGGTGTTTTTTAAAGAATTTGCCATCCCTTGTCTTTGGATAATTTAGGGAGGAGTGAAACAGGAAGTCCTCCACTTGCGGCCGGAGCCTTAGTGACAAGTTGCTTATGATGGACCTAACTTAGTGCTCCTTATGACCCAGATTCAAAGTTTAAATCATCTTCCCCCCCACTCTCTCTTTCTTTTTCTCTTTTCCTCCCTCTCCCCTTTCCCTCCCTCTCTCCCCCTCCCTCCGCCTCTCTTTCCCTCCCTCTCTTTCTCTCCCTCCCTCTCTCTTTCTCCCTCCCTCTCTCCCTCCCTTCCCCCTCTCTTTCTCTCCCTCTCTCTTTCTCCCTCCCTTTCTTTCTCTCCCTCTCTCCCTCCCTCTCTTTCTCTCCCTCTCTCCCTCTCTTTTTCTCCCTCCCTCTTTTTCTCTCCCTCCCTTTCTTTCTTTCTTCCTCCCTCTCTCCCTCCCCCCTCTTTCTCTCCCTCTCTCTTTCCATCCTCCTCTCTCCCTCCCTCCCACTCTCTCTTCCTCCCTCCCTCCCTTTCTTTCTCTCCCTCCGTCCGTCCCTCTCTTTTTCTCCCTCCCTCTCTCTTTTTCTCCCTCCCTCTCTCTTTCTCTCCCTCCCTTTCTTTCTCCCTCCCTCCCCCCTCTTTCTCTCCCTCTCTCTTTCCATCCCCCTCCTTCCCTCCCTTTCTTTCTCTCCCTCCCTCTCTTTCCCTCTCTCCCTCTCTTTTTCTCCCTCCCACCCCCTCTCTCCCTCCCTCTCTCTTTCTCTTCCTTCCTTTCTTTCTCCCTCTCTCCCTCCCCCTCTCTCCCTCCCTCCCCCTCTCTCTTTCTCTCCCTTTCTCCCTCCCTCTCTCTCTCCCTCCCTTCCACCCCTCCTCTTCTTCTCACACCCACAAACACACACCACAGTCATGTGACTCAAGCGTGGACCTGGGCAACACAGCCGCATCTACGGCCGCCTCCCCTAGTCACAGAGGAGAGAGTTTTAAGATGGTTGTGCCAAGCCCAAAGCCTGACCCCTTTTTTAACCACCTTCAGGACTTATGAGGTCGTAAGTCAAGGACAACCTGTATTTATTTTTTAAGTGTTGTTTTTTCTTTCTGCACGGTGTCTTGTCAGTCTCCTGACAGCCATTTTAAAATACAGGCAGTCCTCAACTTTCAACAGTCCATTTAGCGACCATTCAAAGTTACAACGGCCTGAGGAAAAAGGACCATTTTTCACACCACCGTTGCAGATCCCTACGGTCACACGAGCAAAACCGGGACACGTGGCAACTGACTCATATTTATGACGGTCACCGCATCCCGGGGTCACGCGATCCCCTTTTGCAACCTTCCGACAAGCAAAGTCAAGGGTGAAAGCTGGTTTCACTTAACAACCGCGTCACTAACTTAACAACTGCAGTGACTCACTGAACCTCTGTGGCCAGAAAGGTCATAAAATGGAGCAAAGGTCACTTCACAAACATCTCACTTAAATTGTGGTTGTATGTCGAGGACTACCTGAGTAAGCATTTTATTGCCTAAGGCAGGGGTAGGCAACCTTGGCTCTTTTATAACTGGTGGACTTCAACTCCCAGAATTCCTCAGCCAGCATGGGAGAACTATGGCCCCCTTCATGACTGGTGGACTTCAACTCCCAGAATTCCTGAGCCAGCGTGACTCAGCTTGGAAACCTCTCCCTTTCCCCTCAGTGTGACTGGCTCAGGAATTCTGGGAATTGAAGTCCACAAGTCATGAAGGGAGCCATAGTTCCCCCATGCTGGCTCAGGAATTCTGGGAGTTGAAGTCCACCAGTCCTGAAGGGAGCCATAGTTCCCCATGCTGGCTCAGGAATTCTGGGAGTTGAAGTCAATGAGTCCTGAAGGGAGCCATAGTTCCCCATGCTGGCTCAGGAATTCTGGGAGTTGAAGTCCACCAGTCATGAAGGGGCCATAGTTCCCCCACGCTGGCTCAGGAATTCTGGGAGTTGAAGTCCACCAGTCATGAAGGGGCCATAGTTCCCCCATGCTGGCTCAGGAATTCTGGGAGTTGAAGTCCACCAGTCATGAACGGTGCCAAAGTTCCACCATGCTGGCTCAGGAGTTCTGGGAGTTGAAGTCCACCAATCATGAAGGGTGCCAAAGTTCCACCATGCTGGCTCAGGAGTTCTGGGAGTTGAAGTCCACCCATCTCCGAGTGGCCAAGGTTGAGAAATACAGGGCTACGCCAGGGGTAGGCCACCTTGGCTCTTTCATGATTGGTGGACTTCAACTCCCAGAATTCCTGAGCCAGCCACGCTGAGGGGAAAGGGAGAGGTTTCCAAGCTGACCCATGCTGGCTCAGGAATTCTGGGAGTTGAAGTCCACCAGTCATAAAAGAGCCAAGGCTGCCTATCCCTGAGGGCCTAAGGGTTAGCGCAACAATTCTAAGCAGTTCCCTAAAAGGCAAACTGACAGGATAAAACCAGTTGGGTTCCCGCTTTCTTTGACAAAGAATTCTTGACTCCTCGTTTCACCCCCCCCCAAGAAAGGGGAATCTGCACCCCAAAGAGGACCAGGCCGGGCTGCCTGATGATGGAGCCTCGGCCTAGAGGGGGTCCTCAGCTCTTCCCCTCCCCACCCATTTCCCCCAGGGATGCGCAGATGCTGGTGGAAGACGTGAAGCGGATTGTCCACGAACTGGAACAGGGCCAGCAGCTCTCATCCATCGGCGTGGAGCTGGTGGACAACGAACTGGCCACCCTTTACATGAACAGCAAGAAATCGGAGGTAACCCTGGGGCGGGGGCTTCAGGGTGCGGGGGGGGGCTTCTTGCTCCTTTTGTTTTCTTTGTTTATTCATCTCGGGAGCATCAGCATTAAAATAAGGCACACTATACGGCTTTAAAATTCAAAATATAAACCACAAGATTGAAATAGTTAAACAGATGATAATCATCATCATCATCCCAGATCTTTGGTAAGGACTTGTTGGTAGACAAAAATGCCAAATCCAGTCTGAACATCTGGCTGACTGTGCGATGATTAATAATAATAATAACAACAATAATAAAATACATCTTGCTGACTGTGCAATGATCAATAATAATAGAGTTGGAAGGGACCTTGGAGGTCATTAGTCCAACCCCCTGCTCAGGCAGGAAACACTATACCATTTTAGACAAATGGCTGTCCAGTCTCTTCTTAAAAACTCACAACTCATAAAACTCACAACTTCTGGAGGCGGGTTATTCCACTGATTAGTTGTTCTAACTGTCAGGAACTTTCTCCTTAGTTCCAGGTTGGTTCTCTCCTTGATGAGTTTCCATCCGTTGCTTCTTGTCCTGCCTTTCAAGCGCTTTGGAGAATAGCTTGACTCCCTCTTCTTTGGGGCAGCCCCTGAGATATTGGAACACTGCTATCCTGTCTCCGCTCGTCCTTCTCTTCATTAAACTAGACATACCCAATTCCAGCAGCCGTTCTTCATATATTTTAGCCTCCAGTTCCCTAATCATCTTTGTTGCTCTTCTCTGCACTCTTTCTAGAGTCTCAGCATCTTTTTTACATCTCAGTGACCAAAACTGGATACCATATTCCAAGTGTGGCCTTACCAAGGCCTTGTAAAGTGGTATTAAGGCTTCCCGTGATCTTGATTCTGTCCCTTTGTTAATGCAGCCCAGCACTGTGTTGGCCTTTTTGACTGCAGGGTTTCACTTAACAACTGTGGCAAGAAGGGTGATAAAATGGGGCAAAGCTCTCTTAACAACTGTCTTGCTTAGCAACGGAAATTTTTGCCCTGGAAAATAAATCAGGGTTACATCACAACGCAACGCAAGGAAGGGAGAAGGCGGAAGGAGAGGCCCAGGAGTGGTGGCTGGGGAGAGTTAATCAGATCCCGAAAGTCAGAGAGGGGATGGGTTCAAAGAAGGGAAGACCTGGGGGGGGGGGAACAATCTGTGGGCCTGGTGCAAGGGTGTAGAAAATACGAGGAGGGACAGAGAAGGGGGTTCCCATGAACCAGAACCAACAGTTAGAACACTTTAGCTGGCTGTGTTCAGCAGGTCAGCGGTTCAAATCTCACCGGCTCAAGGTTGACTCAGCCTTCCATCCTTCCGAGATAGGTAAAATGAGAACCCAGATTGTTGGGGGCAATGTAAATATATATATATATATATACATTGCTTACTGGTGTACACCGCTTAGAGAGTGCTTGCACTTAAAGCGGTATATAAGTCTCATTAATTAATTAATTAATTAATTAACCAGTGGAACAACCTGCCTCCAGAAGCGGTGCATGCTCCAACACTGGAAGTTTTTAAGAAGAGACTGGACAGCCATTTGTCCAAAATGGAATAGGGTTTCCTGTCTGAGCAGGGGGTTGGACTAGATGACCTCCAAGGTCCCTTCCATCTTTTTATTATTCATTAGACATGAACCTCAGTCAACTGAATATTCAAGTTGGCTGGTGCTGATGGTTGACATGGGTTGCTGCCGGCATCCTAGGTGTGAACGAGGCAACTCCTTAAAATATAAGATGTTCCAAGTAGCGCAGTTTTTTTGTAACGTTGCTGGAGTTATTGCAGGAAGCTGCAATTTTTTGATGTATTTTGCAAAGTTTTTGGACATAGTTCCCAGTGCCCCGAGGACCATGGGTGTTACTGTTAACACGTTTCATCCATAATCGCGCAGTTTCGATAGCCAGGTCGCGATATTTGGTCATTTTCTCCAGTTCTTTTTCTTCAACTCTGGCATCTCCTGGTTACAGCGATATCAATCAGCTGTACGCTTCGGTTCTCTACAACTGCGATATCCGGCGTGTTGTGTTCCAAATGGCGATCTGTCTGTGTTCGAAAGTCCCACAAGATCTTCACCCTCTCATTCTCAACAACTTTTTCCATTTATTATTATTACATGCCGGTTGGCTCTTCTCACAGGCCGAATTCCGGGACTACCCGCCAGTCCTGCGCCAAGCCGTCTCCCTCGCGCGACGCATCCAGGACCCGCTGGTGGAGTTTGCCCAAGTCTGCAGCCAGGACGAGGACATCCTCTGCCTGAAGCTGCACCCTATGCAGGTGACCCCAGAGGGGGGCTTTGTGCTGGAAGATGGCAAATTGGGTGGTTTATTTAATTGTGCCTGTTAGCTTTACAAACAACTCAAGGGGGTGAACGTATCCTTTGCGCCTCCCTCCTTCTCTTTTACCCACAACAACAACCCTGTGGGGTGGGGAGCTCAAAGTTACCCAACAAGCTTTGGTGCCTAAGGTAGGACTAGAAGTCACCGTCTCCTGGGGATGGGCCCAAGAGCACCCAGCCAAACCGGGCGGGACTAGAACTCGCCAAGCTGGCTTACGTGGTTCAGGGGAGACGCAAAGTCTTCGCCTTCAGCCTGGTGTCTTGTCCACTAGGCCAAAGTGGCTCTTAGGCCTTAAATGGGGGGGGGCTGAGAGGGTCCGAGACCGATCAGGGGGAAAAAAAGGATTGGGAACAGAGTGGGTGGGTGGGAAACTCCGTCCCTCCCAGAACCGCTGGCAGGAGTAGGCAACCTCAGCTCTTTTATGACTCATGGACTTCAACTCCCAGAATTCCTGAGTTAGCATAGCTGACTCTGGGAGTTGAAGTCCACGAGTCGTAAAAGAGCCGAGGTTGCCTACCCCTGGTGACTCAGGAATTCTGGGAGTTGAAGTCCTGTAGGCGGAGTTTGGCTAGCCTCCCTCCCTTCCCTCTAAAACAGTGTTTCTCAACCTTGACAATGTTAAGGCATGTGGACTTCAACTCCCAGGATTCCACAGCCAGCATTGCTGGCTGTGGAATCCTGGGAGTTGAAGTCCACATGCCTTAACATTGTCAAGGTTGAGAAACACTGCTCTAAAAGATGGGTGGGGTGGGCTGCTCTGGGTGGGCTCGGCCGGGCTGCCCGAGAATCGAAAGACCTGCAGTCCAGAAGGTATTGGGGGGTGGCATCAGACCTCCCACCCACCCACCCTTAAACATGAAGCCTCTCCAAGCTCTCCGGTCGATCCCACTCCCCTTGGTTGGACTCGGCCCCCACCTGTCTTCTGAGGCTTGGCCCCATGGTAGGAGGGCCGACCTTCTCCCCCCTCTTGCCCCCTCCCAGGACCACGTAGAGAAGGAGCAGCTGCTGAACGCCCTCTACTGCGAGTTCATCAACCGAGTGAACGAGGTGGGCGTGGACGTCAACCGAGCCATCGCCCACCCCCACAGCCAGGCCCTCCTGCAGTACGTCTGCGGCCTGGGGCCCCGGAAGGGCGCTCACCTGCTGAAGGTAGGGGGGGGCGGGGGGCCCAGAGGTGGGCGGGGGGCTACAGGCAGGGGAGGTTCCCCCTTTTGTAGGGGGTCCTTGATTTATAATAATAATAACAACAACAACAATAATAATAAAGTTGGAAGGGACCTTGGAGGTCATCTATTCCAACCCCCTGCTCAGGCAGGAAACCCTATACTATTTTGGACAAATGGCTGCCCAGTCTCTTCTTAACGACTTAACGACAGTTTGTTTAGTGACCGTTCCAAGTTACAGCGCCACCACTGGAGCAAATGGCTTCTGACCATTTTTCACAGGGCCGTCGCAGCATCACGTGGTCAAAACTCAGACCTCGTGTTTATGACGGTCTCAATGCCTTGCGACCTTCTGACAAGCCAAGTCAATGGGGGGGGGAAGCTGGATTCACTTAACAACCGTACCCCTGACTTGAACCACTGCAGCGATTCGCTTAACAGCGGAGGCAAGAATTGAGCCACGAATGTCCCTGGCTAACCGAAACAGCGAATGGATTTTGCTCCATTTTACAGCCGTTCCGTTGTGCAGCAAATCACCGCAGCGTTCAGTTAGTGCAGTGGTTCTCAACCTTTTTAATGCGACCCCCCAACCGGTCGTAAGTCGAGGACTACACAACCGGTCGTAAGTCGAGGACTACTCAACTGGTGCAGCACCGTTTGCAGAATGGGACTTTTGGCGGGCTCAGCAGGGCAGAGACAGCCTGGACAATTCCTATGGGCTTTGGAAACCAATAGAATTAGACTCTATTCAAGAGAGTCTCTTCTATTGGCTTTCAAAAGCCAACAGAATAAAAGGGAGGAGCACAGCTAAGGAAAAGGGGAAAAAAATGGCAGACTGCATTGTTTGGCGACCCCCGTGAAATGGTCATTCGACCCCCAATGGGGTCCCGACCCACAGGTGGAGAACCACTGAGTTAGTGCAACGCAGGAAAGTTGCCAGACGCCCAAATTTTGATCCGGTGACCGTGAGGAAGCGACAGTGCCAGGATTGGTCACAAGTCTCCTTTTTCGGGGCCGTTGTAACTTGTGAGCAGTCACTAAATGAGTGGTTGTAAGCCTGTAGGCCCCCAGTATCTCCGCTGGAAAGGAGTCGAGAGCCTGGGGGGCAAAGGCCGGGTGGGAGTCCCAGGGGGCTTGGGAGGACCTCTGCCTCCCCCAGACCCTTCTCCTGCTCCTCCCAGGCCGCTGAGCGACCCCCCCCCCGCCCCTCCCATCCCGCCTCTTTCAGATCCTGAAGCAGAACAACACCCGGCTGGAGAACCGGACTCAGCTGGTCACCATGTGCCACATGGGGCCCAAAGTCTTCATCAACTGCGCCGGCTTCATCAAGATCGACACGGCCTCGCTGGGAGACAGGTGGGTGCTGGCTTGGAAATGGATGGACGTCAGCTCCCAGAATTCCCCTGCTGGCAAGTCCTGGGCTGGGTGTGGCTGCTGCAGAGTCCCACAGGGCGCCCCCCACAAATGCTCTTGGGGCGACTCTCTTTCTCTCTGCCCAGGGTGTCCGCAGACCCACTTGGTCCCTTGTTGAGTTAAAGTTATTTAAATTTGCCTGCTGCCCTTTTAGCCGCAGGCACCACACCACAAATAAAAGCAATGCCAACCCTTAAAATACAGCTGGTCCTTGACTTACGGCCGAATTGAGCCCAACGTTTTTGGGGCTAAGCCACTGTGAGTTCTGTCCCGTTTTTACGACCTTTCTTAACACCGTTGTTGACTGAATCGCTGCGGTTGTTAAGTTAGTCACATAGCTGTAGAATAGAACGGGTGGGCAACCTTGGCTCTTTTATGACTGGTGGACTTCAAGTCCCAGAATTCCTCAGGAAGCATGGGGGAACTATGGACCCCTTCATGACTTCTGGACTTTAACTCCCAGAATTCCTGAGACAGCATGGGGGAACTATGGCCCCTTTATGACTGGTGGACTAACTCCCAGAATTCCTCAGCCAGCATGGGGGAACTGTGACCCCCTTCATGACTGGTGGACTTCAACTCCCAGAATTCCTCAGTCAGCATGGGGGAATTATGGCCCCTTTATGACTGGTGGACTAACTCCCAGAATTCCTCAGCCAGCGTGGGGGAACTGTGACCCCCTTCATGACTGGTGGACTTCAACTCCCAGAATTCCTCAGTCAGCATGGGGGAACTATGGCCCCTTCATGACTTGTGGACTTCAACTCCCAGAATTCCTGAGCCAGCCTGGCTCAGCTTGGAAACCTCTCCCTTTCCCCTCAGCATGGCTGGCTCAGGAATTCTGGGAGTTGAAGTCCACCAGTTATGAAGGGGCCATAGTTCCCCCATGCTGGCTCAGGAATTCTGGGAGTTGAAGTCCATGAGTCATGAAGGGGGCCATAGTTCCCCCACGCTGGCTCAGGAATTCTGGAAGTTGAAGTCCACCAGTCATAAAAGAGCCAAGGTTGCCTACCCCTGATCTAGATACCAGCCATGGGCTTAGCCACTCCAGTAATGCTCATATCCATAATTTAATTCCATTCGTCATTTTATTCGACATTCGTGCTTTGCCTTTCTTAAAAGAATTCATCGTACTGGTGCGTTGTTATTTTCATAACTCCTTTTATACGCTGTTTTTCTGCATTGTATGCACCGGTGCTGCATTCTGTCCCGCCACACGAAATAAAATAAATCTCCCCGGATCTTCCTAGCACGGATTCCTACATCGAGGTGCTCGACGGCTCCAGGGTCCACCCGGAGACCTACGAATGGGCGCGGAAGATGGCCGTGGATGCTCTGGAATACGACGAATCGGCCGAAGACGCCAACCCCGCCGGGGCCCTGGAGGAGATCCTGGAAAACCCGGAGCGTCTGAAGGATCTGGACCTGGATGCCTTCGCGGAAGAGCTGGAGAGGCAGGTCAGCGGAACCTCCCACCCCAAGAGGAGGGTCTTTCTGGGTCCCCACCAGACGTATTCACGGCCCCGGTTTCTTTGCAGGGCTACGGCGACAAACACATCACCCTGTACGACATCCGAGCGGAGCTGAGTTGCCGCTACAAGGACTTGCGCAGCCCGTATCGCTCACCCAACTCCGAGGAGGTCTTCAACATGTTGACCAAGGAGACCCCCGAGACCTTTTACATCGGTAGGGCATCCTACTCTTACCCCACTCAAAGGCTAGTGGGGGAACCTCGCATCAGCGTTCCTCAACCTTGTGGCTTGAAGATGGGTGGACTTCAACTCCCAGAATTCCCCAGCCAGCATAGCTGGCTGGGGAATTCTGGGAGTTGAAGTCCACCCATCTTCAAGCCAGCAAGGTTGAGGAACGCTGCTGGAGATCTTCAGATGATCATGGTGGTGAGGCATAGGTATGACCAGCGATCAAGAATGTAGCCCTTGACTCCATTTAGTGACCGCTCAAACTTACGACGGCACTGAAAATAAGGACAATAAGTTATTCCTCTTTTCTATGTTCTACTCTATTCTCAGGATATGAGCAACCTGTCACTCAGTGAATCTTTTTTAAGATTCTTTTCTTTTTTTAAGCTTTTGATCAGCTAAATTGGGGTCTCCCTTTAAGTCGGTAGCGACTTATGGCTGTTTCTCACACTTACGACTGTGGTCACGTGATTAAAATTCAGATGCCTGGCGACCGGTTCGTAGTGACCAAAACTGGATGCCGTATTCCAAGTGTGGCCTTACCAAGGCCTTGTAAAGTGCTATTAACACTTCACATGATCTTGATTCTATCCCTCTGTCAATGCAGCCTAGCACTGTGTTGGCTTTTTTTGGCAGCTGCAGCACACTGCTGGCTCCTATTTAAATGATTGTCCACTAGGACTCCAAGGTCCCTCTCACAGTTACTACTATTGAGCAAGGTACCCCTATACTATACCTGTACAGGATGGTTGTGTGGATGGTCTGTCTCCGAACACGCCTGCCGTTGGCGGCCCTCCGCTGAGCATCTCTTCCCAAAACGGGATCCTGATTTGTTTGGTTTATCTGTCTCACTCCCAGCTCCAGCAGAAGACAGGGCCTCACTGGCTCCCTGTTGCTCTGAGATCGATTTTGTGCAACGCTCTTGCTTGTCTAAGTTGAGCCCCCCCCCTCCCACCCCCTTAAAGATCCGGCTTCCCCTGTCCGCAGGTAAACTGATCATCTGCAACGTGACGGGAATCGCCCATCGGCGGCCACAAGGAGAAAGCTACGACCAGGCTATCCGGAACGACGAGACGGGCCTCTGGCAGTGCCCCTTCTGCCAGCAGGATAACTTCCCGGAGCTGAGCGAGGTAACCCCGAGGGCTGCCCTCCAGCCCTGTACCCACACTATTTGCAGCTGGGTGTGTGTGTTTTTGTGTGTTGGTGCGGCTGTCCTTTCCTCTGTCGCTCAAAAGCTTCTGAAGCTCTCATGAGCCCCATCACACCTATTCGGAATAACAAGAGTTGGAAAAGAGAGCCTGGAGGTCTTCTAGTCCAACCCCCTGCTCAGGCAGAAGGCCCTAAACCAGGGGTCTTCCAACGTGGCCCTTTGATGACTTGTGGACTTCAACTCCCAGAATTCCTCAGCCAGGCACGCGTGCCTGGCTGAGGAATTCTGGGAGTTGAAGTCCACAAGTCATCAAAGGGCCACGTTGGAAGACCCCTGCCCTAAACCATTCCAGATTGGCTGTCCAATCTCTTCTTGAAAACCTCCAGGGATGGAGCAGCCACAACTTCTGGTGGCCAGCTGTTCCACTGGTTAATTGTTCTCACTGTTAGGAAATCCCTCCTGAATTCCAGGTTGCTTCTCTCTTTGACAAGTGTCCATCCGTTGCTTCTGGTGCTTTTTGGATAATAATCAGACCCCCTCGTCTTTGGGGCAGCCCTTCAAATATCGGAACACCGCTATCGTGTGCCCTGCAACCTACTTCTTCCTTTTCATTAGACTAGACCAGTGGTTCTCAACCTTTTTAATGCCGCGACCCCCCCAACTGGTCGTAAGTCGAGGACTACTCAACCGGTCGTAAGTAGAGGACTACTCAACCGGTGCAGCACCGTTTGCAGAATGGGACTTTTGGCGGGCTCAGCAGGGCAGAGACAGCCTGGACAATTCCTATGGGCTTT
Organism: Crotalus adamanteus; assembly: GCA_039797435.1. Taxonomy (NCBI): domain Eukaryota; kingdom Metazoa; phylum Chordata; class Lepidosauria; order Squamata; family Viperidae; genus Crotalus; species Crotalus adamanteus. The sequence goes on along the minus strand of CM077918.1, from coordinate 358,336,442 downwards.
TGAAAGCCAATAGAATTAGACTCTATTCAAGAGGGTCTATTCGATTGGCTTTCAAAAGCCAATAGAATAAAAGGGAGTAGCACAGCTAAGGAAAAGGGGGGAAAAAATGGCGGGCTGCGTTGTTTGGCGACCCCCGTGAAAGGCTCGTTCGACCCCAAATGGGGTCCCGACCCACAGGTGGAGAACCACTGGACTAGACCTACCCAATTCCTGCCACCGTCCTTTGTGTGTTTTATCCTCCAGGCCCCTTTCTCATCCTGCTGGCCTCCTCTGCCCTCTTTCCAGAGTCTCGGCATCTTTTGCCTGTTGGGATGGGCCCCCCTCCCTACCCTGCTGTGTAGGTCACACAAGAACTTGTGCGCTCGGCTAAGCGGACAGGCTAACGCCACATCTGCCCTCTCTCCAGGTTTGGAACCATTTCGATAGCGGTTCCTGCCCCGGTCAGGCCATTGGGGTGAAAACTCGTCTGGACAACGGGGTCACCGGCTTCGTCCCCACCAAATTCCTCAGCGACAAGGCGGTCAAACGGCCAGAGGAAAGAGTCAAGGTAGGTTATTGTGGGGGGGGGGTCAGCCCAGGCGGCTTGATCAATGGCCGTCCGGGATGCCTGGGGCCTCTCTCAGCCCCTGCGGTGCACCGGATTGGCGCCAGATATTCCCACCCTGCACAGAGCTGGCATTTTTTTTGACCGACCACACCTGTCCCTTCTTCCCAGCATGCTTCCACTCTGGACTTTGGCCGGACGGTGGGAATGTGGCCAAAGCAATTACTGGGGCAGTGACCGCCCGTTTGTTTCAAAGGCTTGTTTTTCTGGCTGGGAGCGGATCTCCAGCGTGGCGGATGGAAAGGAAAACCCAGCCCTTTGCTGGGAGGGGGTCCCCTTTTGCCAGGCAAAGAGCTGGGTGTTTGTGCAGCTTCTTGGCTGGGGATTGGAGCCTTGGGGGGGGGAGCAGGGGGGGGAAAGGGGGAATTGCCAGCCTCAAACTCTGCAAGGCCAGAGATCCCTTTCAAAGGCCCCCACCACTGGTGCCCAGGCTGTGTTGGGCATACCTGCTCCATCTTGGCTTCTGCCCAACTGCTTCAGCAGGAGCCGAGACCCCAGGGCAGGGGTAGGCAACCTTGGCCCCCTCACGACTCGTGGACTTCAACTCCCAGAATTCCTGAGCCAGCGTGGGGGAACTATGGCCCCTTCATGACTGGTGGACTTCAACTCCCAGAATTCCTGAGCCAACATGGGGGAACTATGGCCCCTTCATGACTCGTGGACTTCAACTCCCAGAATTCCTGAGCCAACATGGGGGAACTATGGCCCCTTCATGACTGGTGGACGTCAACTCCCAGAATTCCTGAGCCAACATGGGGGAACTATGGCCCCTTCATGACTGGTGGACTTCAACTCCCAGAATTCCTGAGCCAACATGGGGGAACTATGGCCCCTTCATGACTGGTGGACTTCAACTCCCAGAATTCCTGAGCCAACATGGGGGAACTATGGCCCCTTCATGACTGGTGGACTTCAACTCCCAGAATTCCTGAGCCAACATGGGGGAACTATGGCCCCTTCATGACTCGTGGACTTCAACTCCCAGAATTCCTGAGCCAACATGGGGGAACTATGGCCCCTTCATGACTGGTGGACTTCAACTCCCAGAATTCCTGAGCCAACATGGGGGAACTATGGCCCCTTCATGACTGGTGGACTTCAACTCCCAGAATTCCTGAGCCAACATGGGGGAACTATGGCCCCTTCATGACTCGTGGACTTCAACTCCCAGAATTCCTGAGCCAGCGTGGGGGAAACTTTGGCCCCTTTATGACTGGTGGACTTCAACTCCGAGAATTCCTGATCCAGCATAGCTCAGCTTGGAAACCTCTCCCATTCCCCTCAGCATGGCTGGCTCAGGAATTCTGGCAGTTGAAGTCCACCAGTCCTAAAAGAGCCAAGGTGGCCTGCCCCAGGGGGCCCAAAGTCCTTGCTCCCTCTTGGGGTGCTGAACCCCTTCAAAAGCTAAAATGAGCGTAGTTTTGGATTTTGTCGGCTCCTGAGGCAGAAGCCACTCGGACTTTACAGAATAACGAAAGTGGGAAGGGACCTCAGAGGTCTTCCTGTTTTACAACCGTCCTTGCCAGAGTTGTTCAGCCAATCGCTGCAGTCGTTAAGTTAGTGGCATGATCCTTAAGTGAAATGGGCTTCTCCCCCCCCCCTTGGACCTGGCTGGTCAGAAGGTCACGAGAGGGGATCACAGGGAACACCCCCCCGGCGACCATCATAGATAGGACTCAGTTGCCAAGTGCTCTAATTTTGATCATGTGATCAGGTCGTTAAGTGTGAAAAAGGATAGTATGTCACTTTTTCCAGTGCCCTGGTGACTTTGAACAGTCCCTAAACCAGCGGTTCTCCACCTGTGGGTCGGGACCCCATTTGGGGTCGAACAACCATTTCACGGGGGTCGCCAAACAACGCAGTCCGCCATTTTCCCCCCCTTTTCCTTAGCTGTGCTCCTCCCTTTTATTCTATTGGCTTTTGAAAGCCAATAGAATAGACTCTCTTGAATAGAGTCTAATTCTATTGGCTTTCAAAAGCCAATAGGAATGGTCCAGGCTGTCTCTGCCCTGCTGAGCACGCCAAAAGCTCCAGTCTGCAAATGGTGCTGCACCAGTTGTGTAGTCCTCGACTTACGACCGGTTGGGCCTCGTGGCATTAAAAAGGCTGAGAACCACTGGCTTAAAATGTTCTCAAAATTAGTTACCCTTCAGTATTTAAGTCTTTTTTCTCATACAAGCCATCCCATTTTTACATTTCTCATATCTTAAAAAAAATAAGAGCAGAAGGAAAAGACAAAAGAGAGAAAACGTTTCTTTTCTATAAACCACCCCAGCATTTTTATATTTCTTGTGTCCAAAAACCAAACACAAAAGAAAGAAGGCATGCTGTATGGAGGCAACTTCTGCTCCACTGATTAAGACCTAGCCTGTTTCTCTTCTTCCACCTCTGCCAGTTATCTGGCATTGAGGCACATCGCTTGGGCATCGCCGTGGCATATTCTGGGCCCTGCACCCCCAAAACCCCGAATAATGTCCTGCGCGCAGCAGCTTGGTGTACGCATTAGGACAGAGGTGAGGCTTGTGGCCCCCATAGCCCCGTCTTCCCCATCCACTCGAGGGGGGAAACCTCAGAGAACGTCCGTGGGGATTCTCCGGTCGCGGTTTTCCCAAAGGGCAACTGAGGAAGCTTCTTGGAGGAGAAGTAAAAGGTTTTCGAAGGAAAAACTAAGGAAGTCCAGTTGCCTTTTGGAAAAAGCACCTTTGGGGCACCCCACAGGAAGGTGCCTTTGAGACCCACCCCTGGCAGACCCTCCAGAGGGGGGGTGCTTGGCTGAAACCATCAGAGCTACTAAAGCAGGGGTCTCCCAACGTGGCCCTTTGATGACTGGTGGACTTCAACTCCCAGAATTCCTCAGCCAGGCATTTGAAGCCGTTGAAGTCCACCAGTCATCAAAGGGCCACGTTGGAAGACCCCCTGCCCTAATGCATCCAGCGGGACGAAAAGGGCTCTGCTCCCCACACCGAGACCCCTCCGGGGCACAGGGGAGACCTGAACCCCTGAGCCCGGGTTCCCCGGTGGTCAGAGCGCAGCACTGCAGGCTACTTCGGCTGGCTGCAATTTGGCAGTTCGATTCTGACCGGCTCCAGGTTGACTCGTCCTTCCGTCCTTCCGAGGCCGGTAAAATGAGGACCCAGAGAGTTGGGGGGGGGGGGCGCAATAGGCTGACTCCGTAAACTGGTTAGAGAGGGCTGTGAAGCACTGTGAAGTGGTATATAAGTCGAAGTGATCCCCTTTTCCTTGAGTGTTTTAGATGTACCAGGCCATCCCCTAGAAGGGGAGAGAGTTGGTGACCCCAGAAGACCCTTTGTGCCCCCCCCCCCTCTTCTGATGGACAAGCACCACTGGTGGTGAAGCCAGTCACACGTACCTTCTCCACTCAAGCATCCACAGTGCTGGGCTCTCACCTCTGCCTGTCCAGTGAAACCCCTGTGTCCATCTTGAATAAATTAATTCCCTTCCTCCTTCCCTCCTTTCTTTTCCTTCCCTTCCTTCCTTCCTTCCATCCCTCCCTCTTTTCCTTCCCTCCCTTCCTTCCTTCTTCCCTCCCTCTTTTCTTTCCTTCCTTCCCTCCCTCCCTCTTTTCTTTCCTTCCTTCCCTCCCTTTCCTTTCTTCCCTCCCTCTCTTTTCCTTCCCTCCCTTCTTTCCTTCCTTCCCTCCCTCTTTTCTTTCCTTCCTTCCCTCCCTCTTTTCTTTCCTTCCTTCCCTCCCTCTCTCTTTTCTTTCCTTCCTTCCCTCCCTCTCTCTTTTCCTTCCCTCCCTTCCTTCCATCCCTCCCTCTTTTCTTTCCTTCCCTCCCTCCCTCTCTCTTTTCCTTCCTTCCTTCCTTCCATCCTTCCCTCTTTTCTTTCCTTCCTTCCCTCCCTTTCCTTTCTTCCCTCCCTCTCTTTTCTTTCCCTCCCTTCCTTCCTTCCTTCCCTCCCTCTTTTCTTTTCTTTCTTCCCTTCCTCTCTTCCCTTACCCCTCCCTCGCTCTTTTCTTTCCTTCCTTCCCTCCCTTCCTTCCCTCACTTTCTTCCCTCCCTCCCTCTTTTCTTTCCTTCCTTCCCATCCTTCCTTCCCTCCCTCTCTCTTTTCCTTCCTTTCCTCCCTCCCCTCCCTCCCTCCCTCCCTCGGCAGGTGGGGATGACCGTCCATTGCAGGATCATGAAGATCGACATTGAGAAGTTCAGTGCTGACCTGACCTGCAGAACCTCGGACCTGATGGACCGGAGCAACGAGTGGAAGCTGCCCAAGGACGCCCACTACGACTTTGCGGCCGAGGGCCGCTGACCACAAGCAGGAGGAAGAGCTGAAGAGGAAGCAGCAGCGGACCAGTGAGTGGAGCGCGGGGCCCCCCCACCTGGGGACGGAGCGAGGGCAGCCGGGGCTCCCGCCGGAGAGCCGATGCCCACGGCCGCCTTGCCTCTCCCCCCCCTCCAGCGTACATCAAGCGGGTGATCGCCCACCCCTCCTTCCACAACATCAACTTCAAGCAGGCCGAGAAGATGATGGAGACCATGGACCAGGGCGACGTGGTCATTCGGCCCAGCAGCAAAGGGGAGAACCACCTGACGGTCACCTGGAAGGTCTGCGACAACATCTACCAGCACGTGGACGTGCGGGAGGAGGGCAAGGAGAACGCCTTCAGCCTGGGGGCCACCCTCTGGATCAACACCGAGGTGAGTGGGGCCGAGCGCGCGGGGGGAGGGGCAGGGGAGAGGGGGTCCTCCCGTCGGGGGTCTTGTCTTCCTCCTCCCCCCGTGCTCCTTTCCCTCCCTAGGAGTTTGAGGACCTGGACGAGATCGTGGCCCGCTACGTCCAGCCCATGGCCCTCCTTCGCCCGCGATCTGCTCAGCCACAAATACTACCACGAGTGCAACGGGGGAGATCGGAAGGTGAGGGGGGAAGAGGGGGGGCGGGCTGGGCAGACTCTTCCTCTTCCTCACGGGGAAGTGACCCTTGACTTGTCTAGTTTTATTTTATTCAAAAAGAGTTAAAATACGGAGGGGGAGCCTCCCTTGGGGCAAGGGCCAATCACCGTCTTCTCTGTCTCTTTCTCTGTGGCGCTCTCTGTCTCCCTCTCTTTCTGTCCCCCCTCTCTCTTTCTCTGTCTTTCTTTCCCTCTCTCTCCCTCTCTTTTTCTCTCTCCTCCTCTCTTTCTCTCTCCCCCCTCCCTCTCTCTCCCTCCCCTGTCCCTCTTTTTCCCTCCCTCCCTCTCTCTTTCTCTCCCCCCTCTTTCCCTCTCTCCCGCTCCCTCCCCTCTCTCTTTCCCTCCCTCTCTCCCCCTCTCTCTGTGTCTTTCTCTCTTTCTCTTTCTCTCCCTCTCTTTCTCTCCCCCTCCCTCTCTCTCTCCCTCCCCCTGACCCTCTCTCTTTCTCCCTCCCTCCCTCCCCCTCTCTCCCTTCCTCTCCCACTCTCTCTCTCTTTCCCTCCCTCTCCCCCTCTTTCCCTCCCCCTCTCTCTCCCCCCTCCCCGAGAGACTGGAGGAGCTACTGATTAAGACCAAGAAGGAGAAGCCCACCTTCATCCCCTACTTCATCTGCGCCTGCAAGGACCTTCCGGGGAAGTTCCTGCTGGGCTACCAGCCCCGAGGGAAGCCCAGGTGGGTCTGCCCCTCCCCTCTCCCTGTGACCCCCTCCCCGGACCCGCGCCAGTCGGTCAGGCTCCCTGGCTCGGCCCAGCGGCCTTTTCAGGGGGATCCCCAGGGTCGACCCTGGGGCCTCCCGCACACAGAGTGGAGGTCCTGCGGCTGAGGGAAGCCCCCTTCCCCAGGGCCCCCCCAAGTGCCGGAGGGGGGATGGCAGGCAGAGGAGCTCCCCTCTCAGGAGCTGGTCTGCAGCCTCTGAGACCTGACGGGCGCCCTGGGAGGTATCCCACGCTTGCCCGCTCCGGTCTCCGCCTTCCTGGCTTCTTTTGGCAAACAGACAAGCCAGACTCTGAAGGCTGGGGTGGGCATCTTGGCCCTCCCCCTAGGCTGGCCCGACAGCCCACCTTGGCCAGAGTTGCCACAAAGTCTCTCGCCGCAGAATCGAGTATGTGACGGTGACGCCAGAGGGGTTCCGGTACCGCAACCACATCTTCCCCACGGTCAATGGCCTCTTCCGGTGGTTCAAGGATCACTACCAGGACCCCGTGCCAGGTAAGGCCCAGGTGCCTCCTCCCTTCCCCACCACCCACCCTGGGCGCTCTCTGGGCTCCTCCATGCAGCAGCTGTTGCCCTGTGGAGCAGCTGAAACCGGAAGAAGGCCAGGGAGCACCTTCCTTGCCTCGGGCCTGGAAGGATGGGTTTGATTGATTGGTTGGTTGGTTGATTGATGGGCTGATTTGTATAGCCACCCACCTCAGCAAACGGCTCTGAGCAGAGGAAAGCCAGGGAGCGCCTTCCCTGCCTCGGCCTGATTGGTTGCTTGGTTGCTTGGTTGCTTGGTTTGACTGACTCACTGGCTGACACTGACTGGCTGACTGACTGACACTGACTGGCTGATACTGACTGGCTGACTGACACTGACTGACACTGACTGGCTGGCTGGCTGGCTCGCTGACTGACTGACACTGACTCGCTGACTGACACTGACTGACTGACACTGACTGATTGACTGACGCTGGCTGGCTGGCTGGCTTGCTGACTCGCTGACTGACACACACTGACTCACACTGACTCACTGACTGACACTGACTCGCTGACTGACTGACACTGACTGGCTGGCTGGCTGGCTGACACTGGCTGGCTGGCTGGCTGGCTGACACTGGCTGACTCGCTGACTGACTGACACTGACTCGCTGACTGACACTGACTGACTGACACTGACTGATTAACTGACGCTGGCTGGCTGGCTTGCTGACTCGCTGACTGACACACACTGACTCACACTGACTCCACTGACTGACACTGACTCACTGACTGACTGACACTGACTGGCTGGCTGGCTGGCTGACACTGGCTGGCTCGCTGACTGACTGACACTGACTGACTGACACTGACTGATTGACGCTGGCTGGCTGGCTGGCTTGCTGACTCGCTGACTGACACACACTGACTGACACTGACTCACTGACTGACACTGACTCGCTGACTGACACACACTGACTGGCTGGCTGGCTGACTGACACTGGCTGACTGACACTGACTGACAGTGACTGACTGATGGGCTGATTTCTGTAGCCACCCACCTCAGCAAACGGCTCTGAGCAGAGGAAAGCCAGGGAGCACCTTCCCTGCCTCGGCCTGGAAGGATGTTTTTTATTTATTCATTTTTTTAGTTTTGATTTGATTTGATTTGTATAGCCGCCCATCTCAGCAAGCAATTCTGGGTGGCCCACGATTCAAAAACATGCGTTATACTTGAATACTGAAAAACATCTTAAAATAGCAAAAGCAATAAAAACTGTTAAAATGTCTCATTTGAGTACATACCGAGCCAGACACCCAGCCTGCTAACCATGGAGCCAGGAGTCGGGGGCATGTGTGGGCCCTGCCCAGCCCTGGACCATAGCCCGGCCCTTACTGCTTTACGGAAGACTAACAAGGCTGGGGGGTGGGCGATGCTGCTGCTGGCTCCGGCCTTGGGCGGGGGGGGGCTGGGGGCCTGGTTCCCTGCCCTGCAGCTGCCCCTTGAAAGGGCCCGCTGGTGCCTCTGAGTTCCCAGGGCCACAGCTAATAGCAAGCAGTCCTTCCAGTATGGAGGAGGGGTCACAAAGAAGATGATGATAGCAATAGCAACAGCACTAGTCTTATAGGCCTCTTCATAGTACTTTTACAGCCCTCTCTTAAGAAGCTTTGCAGAGTCAGCCACTTTGCCCCCAACCATCTGGGTCCTCATTTTACCCACCTCGGAAGGACGGAAGGCTGAGTCAACCTTGAGCCGGTCAGGATTGAACCTCCTGGCTGTGGGCAGAGTCATCCTGCAGTGCTTCATTCTAACCACTGCGCCATCCACAACCTACCTTCCTTCCTTCCTTCCTTCCTTCCTTCCTTCCTTCCTTCCTTCCTTCCTTCCTTCTCACTTTCCCTTCTTTCCTTCCTTCTCCTTGCTTTCCTTCTTTCCTTCCTTCTCCCTTTCCTTCCTTCTTTCCTTCCTTCCTTCTCCTTGCTTTCCTTCTTTTCTTCCTTCTCATTCTTTCCTTCTTTCCTTCCTTCCTTCTCACTTTCCTTGCTTCCTTCCTTCTTTCTCCTTCCTTCCCTTCCTTCTTTCCTTCCTTCCTTCTCCTTGCTTTCCTTCTTTCCTTCCTTCTCCTTGCTTTCCTTCCTTTTCACTTTCCTTCCTTCCTTCTCCTTGCTTCCTTCTTTCCTTCCTTCTTTCCTTCCTTCTCATTCCTTCCTTCTTTCCTTCCTTCCTTCTCACTTTCCTTCCTTCCTTCTCACTTTCCTTCCTTCTCTTCCTTCTTTCCTTTCTTCCTTCTCACTTTCCTTTCTTCTTTCTTCTTCACTTTCCTTCCTCCTTGCTTTCCTTTCTTCCTTCTTACTTTCCTTCCTTCTTTTCTTCCTTCTCACTTTCCTTCCTTCCTTCCTTCTCACTTTCCTTCCTTCCTTCTTTCTCTTTGCTTCCCTTCCTTCCTTCTTTCCTTCTTTCTCACTTTCCTTCCTTCCTTCCTTCCTTCCTTCCTTCCTTCCTTCCTTCCTTCCTTCTCACTTTCCTTCCTTCCTCCCTTCCCAAGCAACAGCACGTATATACCACTTCACAGGGTTTTACAACCCACCCTAAGCAGTTTGCAGAGTTTCAGCCAATTTGCCCCCAGCCACCTGGGTCCTCCTCTTACCCACCTCCGAAGGATGGGAAGCGGAGTCGACCGTGCCTGCTGAGGGGGATGCTCCTCCTAGTCTGTCCAGAAAACTACAAAGTCCAGAATCCCCACCCCTGCCGGTCCGCTTCCTGCACAGCGGAGCCAGAGGCCCCCTTCCAGTCGGACCACAGCTCTGGGCTGCTCTCTCCGCTTGCGCCAGTCCAGCCCGAGAGAGGGATATCCCGACCAGCGGCCGCCTTGCTGAAGCTCTTACCTGGGCCACTCACCTGTCCCTCACCTGGCTGCTCCTCCCTCTCTTCCCCCCTCCCTGCTCAGGTGTCACTCCCAGCAGCAGCAGCCGAACCCGGACGCCCGCCTCCATCAACGCCACCCCTGCCAACATCAACCTCGCAGGTGAGTCTCAGCAGAGGCCGCCTGGCACCACTTCCCTCCCTGGCGTGTAGGAACTGTGTGTGTGTGTGAGAGAGAGAGAGAGAGAGAGAGAGAAAGGAGAGAGAGGGGGGGAGAGAGAGGGGGGGGAAGAGAGAGAGGGAGGGAGGAGAGACAGAAACGGAGGGAGAGGGAAGAGAGGGAGGGAGGAGAGAGAGGGAAGAGAGACAGAGGGAAGAGACAGACAGAGAAACGGAGGGAGGAGAGAGGGAGGGGAGAGAGACGGAGGGAGGAGAGAGGGAAGAGACGGGGAAGAGAGAGTGAGGGGGAGGGAGGAGAGAGGGAAAAGAGGGGAGGGAGGGAGGGAGGAGAGAGGGAAGAGACAGGGAAGAGAGCGAGGGGGAGGGAGGAGAGGGAAGAGACAGGGAAGAGAGTGAGGGGGAGGGAGGAGAGAGGGAAGAGAGACAGAGAGGGAAGAGCGAGGGGGAGGGAGGAGAGAGGGAAGAGAGACAGACAGAGGGAAGAGAGCGAGAGGGGGAGGGAGGAGAGAGGGAAAAGAGGGAAGGGAGGGAGGAGAGAGGGAAGAGACAGAGGGAAGAGAGCGAGAGGAGGAGGGAGGAGAGAGAAGAGGGAAGAGACAGAGGGAAGAGAGTGAGGGGGAGGGAGGAGGGAGGGAAGAGAGACAGAGAGGGAAGAGCGAGAGGGGGAGGGAGGAGAGAGGGAAGAGAGTGAGAGGGAAGAGAGACAGAGAGGGAAGAGCGAGGGGGAGGGAGGAGAGGGAAGAGAGTGAGGGGGAGGGAGGAGAGGGAAGAGAGACAGGGAAGAGCGAGAGGGGGAGGGAGGAGAGAGGGAAGAGACAGAGGGAAGAGAGCGAGAGGGGGAGGGAGGAGAGAGAAGAGGGAAGAGACAGAGAGGGAAGAGAGTGAGAGGGAGGGAGGAGAGAGGGAAGAGAGACAGAGAGGGAAGAGCGAGAGGGGGAGGGAGGAGAGGGAAGAGAGTGAGGGGGAGGGAGGAGAGAGGGAAGAGACAGAGGGAAGAGAGTGGGGGAGGGAGGAGAGAGGGAAGAGACAGAGAGGGAAGAGAGTGAGGGGGAGGGAGGAGAGAGGGAAGAGAGACAGAGAGGGAAGAGCGAGGGGGAGGGAGGAGAGAGGGAAGAGACAAAGGGAAGAGAGCGAGAGGGAGGGAGGAGACAGAGAGGGAAGAGAGTGAGAGAGAGGGAGGAGAGAGGGAAGAGAGACAGAGAGGGAAGAGCGAGGAGGAGGGAGGAGAGGGAAGAGAGTGAGGGGGAGGGAGGAGAGAGGGAAGAGAGACAGAGGGAAGAGCGAGGGGGAGGGAGGAGAGAGGGAAGAGAGTGAGGGGGAGGGAGGAGAGAGGGAAGAGACAGAGAGGGAAGAGAGTGAGGGGGAGGGAGGAGAGAGGGAAGAGACAGAGGGAAGAGTGAGGGCGAGGGAGGAGAGAGAGAAGAGACAGAGAGGGAAGAGAGTGGGGGAGGGAGGAGGGAGGGAAGAGAGACAGAGGGAAGAGTGAGAGGGAGGGAGGAGGGAGGGAAGAGAGACAGAGGGAAGAGAGTGAGGGGGAGGGAGGAGGGAGGGAAGAGAGACAGGGAAGAGAGTGAGAGGGAGGGAGGAGAGAGGGAAGAGAGAGAGGGAAGAGAGACAGAGAGACAGAGGGAAGAGAGCGAGAGGGGGAGGGAAAAGAGAGGGAAGAGAGAGGGGGGAAGAGAGAGAGAGAAACAGAGGGAAGAGAGAGGGGGGAAGAGAGAGAGATCTAACCCAGGGGTCTCCAACCTTGGCCCCTTGACGACGTGTGGACTTCAACTCCCAGAATTCCCCAGCCAGCTATAGCTGGCTGGGGAATTCTGGGAGTTGAAGTCCACACGTCGTCAAGGGACCGAGGTTGGGGAGACCACCACCACCCCAATCTAATCGCCTTCCCCCCTCTGTCCCGGCAGACCTGACCCGAGCCGTCAATGCCTTGCCGCAAAACATGACCTCTCAGATGTTCAGCGCCATCGCTGCCGTGACCGGCCAGGGCCAAAACGCCAACGCCACCCCTGCGCAGTGGGCTTCCAGCCAGTACGGCTACGGGGGCAGCGGCGGAGGCAGCAGCGCATACCACGTGAGTGGGCGGAAGGGGTCGGGGGCCCAGCCGAGTCGCCCTGCGGTGCCCCACCTCAGCTGGGCCAGCGGGGCAGCTGTTCTTCCCAGAGGTCCTGTGCCCAAATCCTGCCCAGTTGGTGCCCCAGGTTTATCGGGAAGAGCAGAGAGGAAGCTACTCAGGGCTGTGCCAGCTGTGGGCCTGGACTTCCTCTCAGGGATGCCCAGGGCTTGTTGCCGAGCCCGAAAGTGGGCAGGAGAGCGGGGGGGGGCTGCTTTCCTATTGGGGGGCAGGGGGAGAAGGCACCGCCAGGGAAGAAAGCTCTGGAGCAGTGGTTCTCAACCTTTTTAATGCTGCGACCCCCAACCAGTCATAAGTCGAGGACTACTCAACCGGTCGTAAGTCACTTTTTTTTTTAACTGTTGCTAAAGGAACGGTTGTTACGTCAGGGTTTCTTCACAGCGGCCCCTCTGCGCCGCTGACTTGTGACGCGTCTCTCTCTCGTTGCAGGTCTTCACCACGCCCGCCCAGCAGCCGGTGGCCACCCCTTTGCTGACCCCCAGCTACTCCTACACCACCCCGAGCCAGCCCATCACCACCCCCCAGTACCACCAGCTCCAGGCCAGCACCACCCCCCAGTCCACCCAGTCTCAGCCATCCTCACAGCAGCCTTCCTCCAGCTCCGGGCAACGGCAGCCCCCCAAGTAAGCAAGACCTCCCCCCACAAGCAGGGTGGGTGGGAGGGTGCTCCAGGGACCCCCTCTGAGGCTCCGCTCCCCTTGGCCGGCTGGCTGCCTGCCTGTCCAAGCAGCCCATGGAAACCAGGCCTGGCTGGGAGAACGGGGGGGGGGGGGCAGGGGGCACCTCTCCTTCTGGGGCCTGGGAAGGGGGCTCCTGGGACATCTCCCCTCTGAAGGGGGCCTGGGAGATTCTCAACTCTCCTGGTTGTCCCAAAGGTGCTTTTTTCTTGAAAATGGTTTGCTTCTCATCCAAGAAGCTTCTTCAGTTCTTCAGAGGGGGGGAGGGAGGGAGGAAAGAGGGAGAGAAGGAGAGAGAGGGAGAAAGGGAGGAAGGGGAAAGAAAGAAAAAGAAAGGAAAAAAGAAAGGAAGGAAGGGGAAAGAAAGAAAAAGGGAGGGAGGGAGGAAGGGGAAAAAGAAAAAGAAAGAAAGATGGAAGAAAGGAAGGAAGGAGAAAGAAAGGAAAGAGAAGAGGAAGGAAGGAAGGAAGGAAGGGGAAAGAAAGAAGAGAGGAAGGAAGGAAAGAGAAAAAGAAAGAAATGAAAGAGGAAGGAAGGGGAAAGAAAAAGAAAGAAAGGAAGGAAAAAATGAGGAAGGAAGGGGAAAGAAAAAAGGAAGAAGAAAGAAAGAAAAAAGAGGGAGGAAGGGAAAGAAAAAGAGAAAGAAGAAAAGAAAAAGAAAGAAAGGCAGGCTCAGGCGGATGAGTGGCAGATGAGAGAGGCAGACGGACAAAGAAGGAAAGACATCTGAAGAACCGAGGAAGCTTCTTGGAGGAGAAGCGAAATGTTTTCATGGAAAAACCTAAGAAAGTCCAGCTGCCTTTTTTGGGAAAGCCCTTTGGGGGACCCCATTTCAAAGAGCAGAGGGGCTCCTTTCCTCTTTAGCTTGGTTCTTCTTGATGGACCCAGCTGATGGATGGTGGGGGGGGGTTGCAATCCCTTAACCGTTTGACTTTCCCTCCCCAGCGGGGAGTCTGGGAGTCTGGGCAAACGCCCTTGGGCAGCAGCTGGGGCTGGGGGCGTTTCCGCCTGGCAGGGCCTGCGCTGGGTTTAGGGCAGTGGTTCTCAACCTTTTTAATGCCGCGATCCCCAACCGGTCGTAAGTCGAGGACTACTCAACCGGTCGTAAGTCAAGGACTACTCAACCGGTGCAGCATCGTTTGCAGAATGGGACTTTTGGCGGGCTCAGCAGGGCAGAGACAGCCTGGACAATTACTGTTAGCTTTCGAAAGCCAATAGAATGAGACTCTATCCAAGAGAGTCTATCCTATTGGCTTTCAAAAGCCAATAGAATAAAAGGGAGTAGCACAGCTAAGGAAAAGGGGGGAAAAAATGGCGGACTGCGTTGTTTGGCGACCCCCGTGAAATGGTCGTTCGACCCCAAATGGGGTCCCGACCCACAGGTGGAGAACCACTGGGTTAGGAGGAAGCCTTGCCAGGAAGGGGCCTCGCCCGTGAGAGAAGCCGGGGCCGGGCGCCCAGCAGCCCCCCCTGCAGGAGGGGGCTTCCAGGTCAACCCAGGAGAGCGTCTGGGGCTCAGGGTTGGCCTGAGGGTCCTCTGAGCTTGGATGTTCCCTTGCAGACTTCTTCCATGACCCAAACGAGGGAACACCCTCAGTGCTAGAAGGGGGGGGGTTTGCAGAGTGGAGGAGGAGGAGGAAGACAGCTGTGGGGTCCTTGGTGCTCTCTGAGCTGGGTGGTTCTCTTGCAGACGTTTCATAACCCAACTAGGGAACATCATCAGAATAGGGTAGAGTAGAATAATAGAATGGAATATAGCAGTGGTTCTCAACCTTTTTAATGCCGCGACCCCCCAACCGGTCGTAAGTCGAGGACTACTCAACCGGTCATAAGTCGAGGACTACTCAACTGGTGCAGCACCGTTTACAGAATGGGACTTTTGGCGGGCTCAGCAGGGCAGAGACAGCCCGGACAATTCCTATTGGCTTTGGAAAGCCAATAGAATTGGACTCTATTCAAGAGAGTCTATTCTATTGGCTTTCAAAAGCCAATAGAATAAAAGGGAGGAGCACAGCTAAGGAAAAGGGGGAAAAAAATGGCAGACTGCGTTGTTTGGCGACCCCCGTGAAATGGTCGTTCGACCCCAAATGGGGTCCCGATCCACAGGTGGAGAACCACTAGAATATAGAATAGGATGGGATAAACTTCTGGGAGTTGAAGTCCACCAATCTTAAAGGGGCCAAGCTTGGACACCCCAGCCAATAGGACGGCCCCCCGTAGGACGCAGCCGCTGCTGAAGGGAGCCATGCCACCAGTCCTCATGGCCTTCCCCATTTCCTCGGCAGGTCCAGCTCCCAGGCGCCCATTGACTGGGGCAAGATGGCCGAACAGTGGCTGCAGGAGAAGGAGGCCGAGCGCCGGAAGCAGAAGCAGCGGCTGACCCCTCGGCCCTCGCCCAGCCCCATGATCGAGAGCACGCCCATGTCCGTGGCCGGCGACGCCACCCCGCTCCTGGACGAGATGGACCGGTAGTCCCCCGCGGGCGGAGCCAAGCTGACCCACACTGCTCAGCCACCTCGCGCCGTCTCCTTCCTCTCGTTCGCTTCCCCCCCCCAGCGGGAAAAAGCGCGCCGGGGACGCCGGGTGGCGCCCTGCGTGGGGAGCAGAGACTCAAGGAGGCTGCAGGAGTCTTGGCACCGAGACGGCCTTGCGGCTCTCGGACCCGTTGTGGCATTTGTGCGTTCTGCTGTCCCGCGCCCGCTTCCCACAACTACTTTGCCAGGGAGGGGGGTGACGCAGAAGCAGAACGGCCGGGCCAGGAGTAACATGAGAAGGCCCGGCCTCAAACTCGGAGGCTGGACATGCCATCCCTCTGATCTTCCTTCCTTCCTCCCTCCCTCCCTCCCTTCCTTCCTTCCTTCCTTCCTTCCTTCCTTCCTTCCTTCCTTCCTTCTTAGTTCCAGGTTGAGTTTGATGAGTTTCCATCCATTGCCCTTCCTTCCTTCCTTCCTTCTTTCTTTCCTTCCTTCCTTCCTTCCTTCCTTCCTTCCTTTTTAGTTCCAGGTTGAGTTGGACGAGTTTCCATCCATTGCCCTTCCTTCCTTCCTTCTCTCCCTCCCTCCCTCTCCTCTCTTTCTCTCTCTCTCTTTCGCGCTCGCTATTCTGTGCTCAGTGGCTGTGTCGAGATTCGGGGCGCTTCGCTGCCTGAGCCCCGAAAGCCATGCGGCCTCCACCCTAAGCCACGTTGTGGCTCTGCGGCTTTCCGGGACAATATTTATTCAGTTGTGTTACTAAAAGAAAGAAAGAAAAAGAAAAAAAGCTTGCAAGTTGCACCCCCCCCCCTCCCCAGTCAATGGCCGCCTTTGTGATCCAGGAGGGAGAGAGTCTGGAGCAGCAGCTGGAATGCCAAGTAGCGCCTTGTTCTCCCCCCCCCTTCCCCTCCCTCCCTCCCTCCCTCCCTCCCTCCCCGTGTCCCCTCCCCGACAGCAAAAGGAATAAATGGTGTTTCTACAGACTCCTCCTCCTCTTCCTCCTCCTGCCTCCAGCTGTAAAGAGGAGGAGCTGAGATGCCAGCCGGGCAGACACGGGCTCCGTCGGGCGCGAGAGGGGCTAATAAACCAGGTTTGCTTTGGCGGAACCAGACGGTCTTCTGGGGCTTGGGTGGCTTTGGTCTTGGCAAGGAGTTGTCTTGACTTCTGCCGGTTGTGGGCCGGCTCTTGGCTCCCTCCCTGGGAGACCAGCAGCCCCCTGGCCTTCAGGGCGTGGAGCCGGGCCTTTGGGGGCTGGCAGACCCTCGGCGCTTCTCGATGCTCACCCTCCGATCGGCCCATTTGGCCTGAATCTCCCCCCAAGTCTCGCCCTCACCCCTTGGCGCAGGGGGCAAGGAGATGTGGCCGGTCATCCTGGGCCGTGCGTGCGTGCACTGGCCGGGACTGGGAGCCGCTGGTAGGGGTCACGTTCCTCGGGGCCCCGGCCAAGCAAGAGGCGGGTGCGGACTCTGCTCTCCTTGGCACTTGCAGCAGAGACGGGGTGCTCTTCAGCGACTTTGGGGGTCTGGACCCTCCCCCGCTCGAGCTCCCTTGGGAAAAACCAGCTCCCCCCCCTTGACCCCCACATGCAGCATGATGGGGTTTTTCCTGCCCATTGGCAAGTGTCTTTTACCTCCCTGGGTTCAGGGGTGGAATTGAAGGGGGGGATGTCAGTGGAGTTGTTGCTTCTCCTGCCTGCCTGAAGCCCCCAACCCTGGGGAGGAGCGTGGCGATGCCCACCCTTGGGACTTGCCCGAATCCTGGAGGTCAAGGGCCAGGAGAGCCCCCCTCCTGTGACAGCAAGGTGGTCCCCACGTCCGAGCAGGGGGGAACTTGGCCGGGCCCCATGTTCATTGCCCAGACCAGGGCTAGGCAACCTTGGCTCTTTTACGACTCGTGGACTTCAACTCCCAGAATTCCTGAGCCAGCATGTGGGAACTATGGCCCCTTCATGACTGGTGGACTTCAACTCCCAGAATTCCTGAGCCAGCATGGGAGAACTATGGCCCCTTCATGACTGGTGGACTTCAACTCCCAGAATTCCTCAGCCAGCCTGGCTCAGCTTGGAAACCTCTCCCTTTCCCCTCAGCATGGCTGGCTCAGGAATTCTGGGAGTTGAAGTCCACAAGTCCTCCAGGGGCTGGTGGGGGGAGCAAGGAAGCTGTTCTTCCAGGGCTCAGACAACCCCCCCCCCCCCAAAAAAAAGAAGGTTTGGACAGGGAGCTAGCTGGGCATTGGACCCTGGCAAGCGGGCGACAGAATCCAAGCTTCTCCTGGCCTCTGTTGTGCCTTAGGTTGAAACCAACCAGGAGAGCGTCTTGGTGTCTCCTGGCCCTTCCCACTGTTCTCCTGGGGGTCTCTCTCTCTCCTCCCCCCCCCCCCCCATTTATACTTCTGAGAATCTGAATATGGTTTTTGCCAAGGTAAAAAAAATCAGATTAATCAGAGCCAGATGTGAACATCTGGAGAGATTGACGTGGAAAACTGAAACCAGAACCCCACTTGTGGGGGTGGGAGAGGACCCAGAGAGATGGGGACTAGCGGGGGGGCGGGTGGGGGGCGGGAGAGGCCGGACTGAGTCCCTTGGGCAATCGTGCCCACCCCCCAAGTTAGTTTTCTGGCCAGGCAGCGGGGGGGGGGGGTTGAAAAGGACAGGTGCCTCAAAAAACATTCCTCCACCTGGGTGGGAACCCCCCCCCAAAAGACACCCTCCTCTGCAACAGTTCCCAGGCCTGTTGGGAGCCAGGTTGAGCCATGAGCAGCCCAAGTAGCCGGGGGGGGGGGTCTGTGTCCTGGCTGGCCCACTGACCTCTTCCGGGGGGGGCTCCCCAGGCCCAAAGGATTTTACAAAACAGACGGGCTGGAGGGCACCAGTGCAGAGTGAATCTGCTTTTATTCCTTCTTGATCAAGGCCGACAAGAGCAGGTCCGGTCTTTCGCACAGGGTCTCCTCTCAAGCAGGGGGGGTTGGACTAGATGACCTCCAGAGTCCCTTCCAACTCTCTTGGCCTGTGGCAATTCTCCACCCTCCGGGTCTCACCGTTGTCCCAAAGGTGCTTTTTTTCCAAAAGGCAACTGGACTTTCTTGTTTGTTTCCGCCCCCCCCCCCCCCCACACACACACTTTGAAAGCATTTTGCTTCTCATCCCAGAAGCCTCTTCAGTTCTGAAGAAGCTTCTTCACGAACTGAGGAAGCTTCTGGGATGAGAAGCGAAACCTTTTCAAAGGGGAGAAAAAACAACCTTGAGAAAATCCAGTTGCCTTTTGAAAAACGCACCTTTGGGACGACTCTCTTTATTCTGTAATTTTGTTCACACTTCAACTGCAAAGACCTTCCACCAAAGATTTCGGGGGGGGGGGCTCTTTGCTTTTCCTTTATGGGGTCCACATTCCCTCCTCTGAGTCTCTGCCGGGCCTGGAGTGCTTCTGATGTCGTGGCGAGGCTTCCTCTTCCCTCTGCAGCTTCCTCCTCCTCTTCCTCCTTCTCCTCCTCCTCTTCCTCCCCCCAGGCGGGCCGGCGGTGGGGCGGGCCTTTTGCAGGACCGTCTGCGTGCTCTCAGGCATGCCAGCAGCAGCCGGCTCGCTCCCCACTCGGCCGGGCTCGTCACTCAAGATGGCATTGAAAGAGTCCCCCTGCCCCATTTCGGGGTGCCCGTCTGGGGCCTGGGCGCCCCCCTTTGCTAATTCCTGCACAGCCAGCTTCTTCAGGGGGGCTCCCTCCGCAGTGGGGTGCTGGTGGGCAATGGGGGTGTCCGGCTTGCCCCAGCTGCCCTTTTTCTGCTTTTTCTTCGCCCCCTTTCCTTTCCGGCCCCGTGCCTCCTTCCCTTTGACCTTCCTAGGCCTTGGGGGCCTGGCCTGGGTGGGCTTCCAGGCGGGAGGAGGAGGAGAGCTCCCCAACGGTCGGAAGTGGATGCTGGTGCTGGTGCTGGTGCTGGTGGAAGAGGCCAGTTTGGGACGGCGGGTTGCTGGGGTGTCGATCGGCTCTCCTCCGTAGTCAAACATCACCGGGTCCTTGAGGACAGCGACGGTCGTCCGGCTGTAGTTCTTACACCTGGGAGTAAAAGAGTGGGATGGGGTCCTTTGCAAGGGGGAGGAACGCAGGAGGGGGGTCCCGACTCTGGATTGTTTTAAAGCAGCGGTGTCCAAGTTTGGGCCATTGGAAGACTGGCTGGGGAATTCTGGGAGTTGAAGTCCACAGGTCTTCCAATGGCCCAAACTTGGACGCCGCTGCTTTAAAGCAACCGATCCAATTTAAACTCTTACAATGTAGTGTCCTCCCTGCACTGCCCACCCACAACACACCCCATCCTGGGTCTGCCGCCCTAAACAGGTCGTCCCCGACTAACCACTATCCGCTGAATGACCTAAGATATGACCTCACTGTAAAAAAGACACGTATGACCGTTGTTCACACTTAACGACTGTTGCAGCCATCCTCAGTCACGTGATCACAATTCGGCCACTTGGCCACCGGCTCGTATTTGTGACGGTCGCATCTCCCTGCGGGAAGGGAGGGGGTTCACGTGATCCCCCTTTTACAATGACTGCAGCAAATTCGTTTAACAAAAGTGGCAAGAACGGCCGTAAAATGGGACAAAACCCGCTGAACTGTCCTTAGCAATGGGAAATGTGGGCTGAGCTGTGGTTGTAACTCAAGGACTACCTAGAGTCTTCCTTGCCCGTCCGCTGATTAAACAGAATAACCAAGTTGGAAGGGACCTTGGCGGTCATCTAGTCCAGCCCCCTGCTCTTCCAGACTAGAGTCCTGCAAGGAAGGCCAGTGTTTGTTAGAGCCACAGAGCAGCGGTGCTGTGGCCTCACCAGGGTGGGCCATTGGCCCTTCTACAGAGGACCCCCGGATGGGATGGGGTGGGAGACCCGCGGCCAAGGGACGGCCCCACTCACCACACATACAGGTAGGATTCCACACAGGTTTCCTGGTAGACCAGCTCAAAGCACGGCACCTGGATGATGTTGAAGAAGGTCTGTCCCACCACGCGAGAAGCGGTGTTGTTCACGGCACCCAAACAGTCTTTCAGCCTGGAAGAGACCGGGTGGGTGTTTCTTGGCGGGTCTTGTCCTGGAACTGGCAAGCATGCACCGCTGTGCCATTCCCACGCTCCCGAGGCCTTCCAGTGAATGCCTCCATTCAAACAGCAGATTGGCAGATTCACGCTGGCAAGGGCTGGGGGGGGGTGGGCATCTTTGTAATATTCCAAACAGTGTTTGCATCTGGGGGCATCCAGCGTGGGCCCCTTTAAGACCGCTGGCTGGGGAATTCTGGGAGTTGAAGTCCACAGGTCTTAAAGGAGCCCACGCTGGATGCCCCCGGTTTACACTTTGCACGTGGTGGCCTCTTCCCCGAAGCTGGACATTGCAACAGAGCTGAGCGTGGATGGGAATCGGAGTCACCTCACCTGCCCTTTGATTGGCGGCCTTGGGAGCCAGGCCAGGGCCCTCCCAGGCACGCAATTTGTGGCTGGATTGGGGCCCAACTTGGAAGGGGAGGGGGTGGTGACACCTGCCTCAGCTCGAACCAGGACCCCAACTGAAATCAGAAGTCGGACATTTTCAACCGCTATTTGTGGCTTATTGCGCAAGCCCTGTTTTGCCGAGAATCTCAACAGCAAAGAGGGATGCCCCTCCCGAAAGCATCTTTGCTGGCTACAGAAGAGCCCCCCCGGGGGGGGGAAGTGTGTGTGGGGGGGAAGAGACTGAGGAAAATACTGAATCCTGCCTGAAGGCTGACCAGGTTTTCATGGGTCATGTGAATCCAGGTCACGGGCTAAACCGTGGTCGAGCTCATGCGGGGGAGCAGCCCACCACCCTCAAGAGCTGACAAAAGACCCTCTGCTCTGGGGCTGGATCAGAGAGGTGTCCTGGTCCAAAGCCAGCTTCAGGGTTCCCACCATCGCCACCTGGTAGCCCCCAGCGATCATGGCTGATCCCCCAAACCCACAGGATTGAATCTGGTTATTAGGAAGGGAGGCCACAAGGAGATCACAAGGGTACAGACTCTCCTACGAAAAAAAACCCTCTGCAGGTAAAAGGAAGAACTGAGGTCTTCTGTATGGTTGCCGTGGTAATGGCGTGGATGCATCCAGGACAAGCATCCAGGCATGAACGAAGAGAAGAGTGGAGAGGAGAAGACAGAATTAAGAAGAGGGAAGAGATTTAGAGAATTGAGAATAGAACTGAGAAAATAAGAATAGAATAGAATAGAATAGAATAGAATAGAATAGAATAGAATAGAATAGAATAGAATAGAATAGAATAGACTATAGAAGAATGAATAGAATAGAATAGAATATGGAAAGAATAGAATAGAATTAAAACAGGAAAAGAATAAATTAAAAGAGTAGAATAGAAGAATAGAATAGAATAGAATAGAATAGAATAGAATAGAATAGAATAGAATAGAATAGAATAGAATAGAATAGCTTTATTTGGCCAAGTGTGATTAGACACACAAGGGATTTGTCCCCAGTACACAAGCAGAGTACTTGGAAAACAACAGAGAAAATAACAACAACAACAATAGTAATAACAACCCTAAAATTGTCCAACCATGGAAGGGGAAACTAAGGTAATAAAAGGATAAATAATGCAGCCATGTTTTGATGGTCTTTTCATCACACAGACTGTGTGTGTGTTTGTGTGTGTCTGTGTGTGTGTGTTGCCGATCCCTTGGGGGAAATCGGGGTCCCTCCCCCTTGCCAGGCCGCCCCCCTCCTCACCTCCGGTCGCAGTCACAGTGGCTGATGGTGTGCCAGCGTAGGTTCCGGTGCCCGTACTTGTAGGTGAAGGGGTGGATGAGGTGCTGGCAGTGGTCGTGATCCCGACAGCACTTGTCCGTCTCCTGGTGCTCCCCTGCGAAGGGGGGGGCAGCGAGGGGGAGTGGTTAGAGTGGGGAGGGGAGAGCAGCACCGAGCCCCCAGGCCTTTCCCCTCCCCGGCCACAATGCCCGCCCCAGACAGCTTGATTGCTGGAGGTAAAACTGTATTTATCAGAATAAACTAATAAAATAGGGGTCCCCAACCTTAGCCACTTTAAGGCCGGTGGACTTCAACTCCCAGAATTCCCCAGCCAGCATAGCTGGCTGGGGAATTCTGGGAGTTGAAGTCCACCGGCCTTAAAGTGGCTAAGGTTGGGGACCCCTGTAATAAGATACAACTTTTTACTTTCGCAAAACTATATACAGGCGTCCCTGACTTCTTTTAATGACCGTTCGAAGGTACAGCGTCACACTTGCGACCGTCCCAGCCTCCCCCGTGGTCACATGATCAAAACCCAGGACGCTCGGCCACTGACTCAGATTTATGACGGTCGCAGCATCCCATGGGGGGGGGTCCCATGGTCCACTTTTCCAATCTCCCGACAAGCAAAGTCAAACAGAGGAAGCCAGATTCACTTAACAACCAGTTTAAGTTGCGATTCGCTTAATGACAAGGGCAGGGAAGGTCGCAAAAGGAGCAAAACTCACTTATAATAGTAATAGTAGTAGTAGTAGTAGTAGTAGTAATAATAATAATAATAATAATAATAATAATAATAATAATAATAATAATAATAATAATAATAATAAAGTTGGAAGGGACCGTGGAGGTCATCTAGTCCAACCCCCTGCTCAGGCAGGAAACCCTATACCATTTCAGACAAATGTCTACCTTAGCAACATAAATTATGGGCTCCGTTGTGATCGTAAAGTCAAGGACTACTTGCGCTGGCCATTTTGATGGAATAACGAACCTACCTCAACAGCAAAACCCAAAATCAATGTTTTAATTTGCTTTTCCACTGCGAGCACAAAGCCCAGAAGGGGTTTCCGAGTGGAAAGAAAATTAATGGTGTCCTTTTCTTAAATTACTGCGGTCCATTTGGACAGACATTTGTCTGAAATGGTATAGGGTTTCCTGCCTGAGCAGGGGGTTGGACTAGACGACCTCCAAGGTCCCTTCCAACTTTTATTATTACTATTACTATTATTATCATTATTATCTCTGCCAGCTCCACCAATCTGGGTGGTCATTTGTCTGGTGTGGAAGATCAAAGCTTGTTTCCACCTTTGCCCACAGAGCATTTTCAACATATTATATAAGATCAAAAATTCCATTTTTTTTTCTCAAGTTCCTGATCCCCTCCCTTGTTATTAACACCACCGGCTGGACTTTACAATCCCGGGATGCCCGGGGGGGGGGGAAGTGTGGGGAGCACAGTGAGGGGTTTTACAGACAGCCTGTGACACCCCCCCAGCAGCATCTCTTCCCACAGCTGGCACTGCGGTGTCTCCCCCCCCTGAAAGCCTGGCGTGTGCCCACCGCCACATCCCAAAGCGAAGCCCTTTACTCCTGGCACCAACTTTCCCAGGAGGGTGCCTGCCTACGGAACTCCCCGCCACAAGACGCAGAAGGAGACCCAGCGGGAGGCTTTGGGGGACGGGGACCACGGACGCCCACCGACGCTGCCCTGGACCCCCGGAGCCCCCCCTCTCCCGTTTTTTCACCTACCCAGCTGCTCGTAGCTCTCCGCGATGTTTCCAGCGCCGCACCAGAGGGTCCCCGGGTAGGTGAAGCCCCGCTTGGCTCTCCGGAGACCCCCGGCCGAGCCCGTCTCCCGCGCCCCCTCGGCCGCCCAAGCCGCCGGGTCTCCGTCCCTGCCCCGGCTGTCCGGCGAGCGGGGGGGCAGGCCGGCCCCGGCCACCGCCAGTAGCACCACCGCCGCCGTCGCCGCTGCCGCCACCCCCTGCCCCCAGGCCCATGGTGCGCAGCGACTGCTCCTTGCTGCCGGCCGCCGGGCGACCCTCCTTCAGCACCACCGCGCTGAGACAGCGCTCGCTGCCCGCCGCCTTTTAAGCCCCGCCGGGATGTGGCCTGATTCCAGGGGGGCGGGGGGAGGAGGAGGAGGAGCATCTGCTGCCCCCCCGCCCGCCCCCCCCTCGCCCCCCGTGGGCCTGTCCCAGCGCTGGGAGCTCAGGGTCGGCGGCTACTTCCCCACTTCCCCAAAGGCGGAGCTGACAGGGAAAGACTGTCTAGAGAGAGCTGGTTCCTTCGGTGGAGCCTCCAGCTGCAGCTGCAGTCTACCTCCCACCCATGAATCAATACATTCCAATTGCTTCCGTCCACCTTTAGGACTCCTCAAGGGGAGACCTTCCCTCCCGCCAACCTGCCTGGCTATGGAGAGGTGGGTGGGCACCACCCCCACTCCCTCACCCCCTCATGCACTCCAGGCCGATGTGGCTGCAGGCCAGACCTAAAGCTGTCACAATGTTTGATCAAACCAGCGTCACATTCTGGAAGGACGCTCAGGCTTGGATCTGGCAAGGTCAGGTGTTGGCAAGGCCCAGATCTGCCAAGGACAGACAGTGGATCTTTGAAGGTCCCGCCTTCCTTGTCACCCAGCCTGGCGATTGTACAATTTCTTTGCTTATGATGGTTTTAGAGGCTGCAAGACTTTTCCGGCCATTTACAAACTTGGAAAGAACTTGTATCAAGTTTTAACACTGTTAAAATCATTTTGAAAACTTTCTGAAAACTTTTGAAAACTTCCTGAAAACTTTCAAAAACTGTCTGAAAACTTTTGAAAACATTCAAAAACTCTTTTTAAAGCTTTCAAAAACTGTCTGAAAGCTTTTGAACACTTTTTGAAAACCGTGAGAAACTTTTTGAACCACTTTTAAAAACTTTTTGAACCACTTTTTTTTTTTTTAAATGTATCCTCTTAATTGGCCAATCAGAAAGTTTTTCACCTGTTGCAAAGGGGGCAGACACACGTTTCCCCAAAGGCCCCCCCCACCTAAAACCTGGCCTCCAATAGGAAGCTATCAAAGGAGTTGGAGAAAGCTGGGGGCTATTTTCCCCCTAGTTCCCCCCCCTTCACCTCCCCCTCCCAATAGACCCCCTTTTCTCTCTTCCCAGAGAAGCTCTTTGCCACCTGTGCCAGGAAAGGGTTAGTCAGGCTGACCGAGAGTTACCTCTCCCTCCCCCTCGCCCCCTCCCCTCCCATCTCTTGAATTCATGCCTGGCTTCCAAGGCGGTGGGCTGAGGCTGGTTGCTCCGGCAACCGTGATGGGGTGATTTCGTTGGGCCCATCGGACTGACGGACGCGGCAGAGACCAGGGGGATTTCTCCGCCAAGGGGGGGGGTCCTTTTCTCTCCCTGGGATGGCGTGCTTTGTCCTGGGATAAGGCCTGTCCAGACACACACACACACACACACACACACACACAGACACCGGAGTCAACATGGTGTCCCACTCTTTGCCCAAGAGACTGGCAGGGATGATGGAGGACTTTTGTGAACCCTTTGCGGGGGGGGGGGCTTCAGGCAAGAGGCCCGGAAATGTGCAGCCATTAGAAGCAGAATAGAGCTGGAAGGGACCTTGGAGGTCATCTAGTCCAGCCCCCTGCTCAAGCAGGAGACCCTCTTCCATTTCAGACAAGTGGCTGTTCCAGCCTCTTCTTAAAAACCTCCAACAATATCTGGTGGCAAGGAGTTCCACTGGTTGATTGTCCCCCCCCCCTACCTTACATTACCTGGACAAATCCTTGGGGTGGGTGGGGGTCAAAATGACACCCTGACAATGAAATTGCAGCCCTGCCTGGTTTTTATACTCGTCCCGGACTTACAGCTGCAATGGATTTACGTTGCTTAAGCGAGACATTTGCAAAGTGAGTTTTGCCCCGTTTTACAAACTTTCTGGCCACAGTCGTTAAGCGCATCGGGGCCCATGTTCAGTGAGTAAACACGGTCGTGGAGTGAATCCGGCTTCCCCCACTGACTTTGCCTGTCAGAAGGTCACGAAAGGGGATCACGTGACACCCCCCCAGGGACGCGGCGACCGTTGTAAATGTGAGTCAGATGCCAAGCATCTGAATTTTGATCCCCCGTCACCACGAGGGATGCTGCAAGTGTGAAAAATGGTCGTAAGTGTGAAAAGTGGTCATAACTCACTTTTTCAGGGCTGTTGTAACTGCGAACGGTCACTAAATGGAGTGTCAGATGTCAAGGCCCATCTGTATCACAGGGGCAGGATACAAGGCCGTTCCTGGCGAGCAGCCCCCCACCCACTCCTTTGCCCCCCAGAAGCTGGGCAGAGCTGAGCATCTCAGCCACCAACTCTCAGGAGGAGAGGAGTAGCAGGGACAAGGGGAGGTGGGGGTGGGAGATACTCGCCCAGGTCTGCACGGGGAGGGCAGGATCACTTTCCCCACCCAGGTCAGCTCCCAAAGAGCCCCCCCTTCCAGAACTGCTGAGCCGAGGGAAGGAGGGTGGCCAGAGGGCCAGGGTGCCTTTCCCAAAGAGGCAGGGATGGGCAGCCCCGGCTGGGGAGCTTCTGCAGCAGCGGGGGGGGGGTCTTCTCCCATTGAATAGACTCGGTCCTGTTGCCCAGAGAACGGACCCTCCGCTGGGGGGGGGATTGGAGTCCAGCCCGAGTGGGCAATGGGGTCTTTATGCTGCTCTGGGAACGAAGCCACTGGTGGCACAGGGGAGAGAGCCAGAGCGAAAGCAGAGATGGCACCCAGGGAGAGAAGAGAAGGCCCCCCCCTCTTCAGTTTTGTTGTGGGGCACAAGAGAGGAGGGAAGGGTGGATAGGGGGCAGAGAAGAGGTCAGCGCTGACCCCCTTCCCTTCAGTTTTCTCCTTCCTTCCTTCCTTCCTTCCTTCCTTCCTTCCTTCCTTCCTTCCTTCCTTCCCCTTTCCTTTCCTTTCTACTTTACTTTACTCCCTTCCTTTTTCATTCTTTCCTTTCTTCTTCTTTTCTTCCCCTTCCCTTCCTTTCCTCTCCTCTCCTCCCCTCCCCTTTCCTTTCCTTTCCTTTTCCTTCCTCTTCCCTTCCCTTCCTTTCCTCTCCTCTCCTCTCCTTCCTTTCCTTTCCTTTTCCTTCCTCTTCCCTTCCCTTCCTTTCCTCTCCTCTCCTTTCCTTTCCTTTTCCTTCCTCTTCCCTTCCCTTCCTTTCCTCTCCTCTCCTTTCCTTTCCTTTTCCTTCCTCTTCCCTTCCCTTCCTTTCCTCTCCTCTCCTTTCCTTTCCTTTCCTTTCCTTCCCCTTCCCTTCCTTTCCTCTCCTCTCCTCTCCTCTCCTTTCCTTTCCTTTCCTTTCCTTTCCTCTTCCTTCCCCTTCCCCTTCCCTTCCTTTCCTCTCCTCCCCTCCCCTTTCCTTTCCTTTCCTTTTCCTTCCTCTTCCCTTCCCTTCCTTTCCTCTCCTCTCCTCTCCTTTCCTTTCCTTTTCCTTCCTCTTCCCTTCCCTTCCATCTCCTCTCCTCCTTCCTTTCCTTTCCTTTCCTTTCCTTTCCTTCCCCTTCCCCTTCCCTTCCTTTCCTCTCCTCCCCTCCCCTTTCCTTTCCTTTCCTTTTCCTTCCTCTTCCCTTCCCTTCCTTTCCTCTCCTCTCCTCTCCTTTCCTTTCCTTTTCCTTCCTCTTCCCTTCCCCTTCCCTTCCTTTCCTCTCCTCTCCTCTCCTCTCTTCTCCTTTCCTTTCCTTTCCTTTCCTTTCCTTCCCCTTCCCTTCCTTTCCTCTCCTCTCCTTTCCTTTCCTTTCCTTTCCTTTCCTTCCCCTTCCCCTTCCCCTTCCCCTTCCCTTCCTTTCCTCTCCTCCCCTCCCCTTTCCTTTCCTTTCCTTTTCCTTCCTCTTCCCTTCCCTTCCTCTCCTCTCCTCTCCTCTCCTCTCCTCTCCTTTCCTTTCCTTTCCTTTCCTTTCCTTCCCCTTCCCCTTCCCTTCCTTTCCTCTCCTCCCCTCCCCTTTCCTTTCCTTTCCTTTTCCTTCCTCTTCCCTTCCCTTCCTTTCCTCTCCTCTCCTCTCCTTTCTCTCCTCTCCTTTCCTTTCCTTTTCCTTCCTCTTCCCTTCCCTTCCCTTTCCTCTCCTCTCCTCTCCTTTCCTTTCCTTTCCTTTCCTTCCCCTTCCCCTTCCCTTCCTTTCCTCTCCTCCCCTCCCCTTTCCTTTCCTTTCCTTTTCCTTCCTCTTCCCTTCCCTTCCTTTCCTCTCCTCTCCTCTCCTCTCCTCTCCTTTCCTTTCCTTTTCCTTCCTCTTCCCTTCCCTTCCTTTCCTCTCCTCTCCTTTCCTTTCCTTTCCTTTCCTTCCCCTTCCCCTTCCCTTCCTTTCCTCTCCTCCCCTCCCCTTTCCTTTCCTTTCCTTTTCCTTCCTCTTCCCTTCCCTTCCTTTCCTCTCCTCTCCTCTCCTTTCCTTTCCTTTTCCTTCCTCTTCCCTTCCCTTCCTTTCCTCTCCTCATCCTTTCCTTTCCTTTTCCTTCCTCTTCCCTTCCCTTCCTTTCCTCTCCTCTCCTTTCCTTTCCTTTCCTTTCCTTCCCCTTCCCCTTCCCTTCCTTTCCTCTCCTCCCCTCCCCTTCTTTCCTTTCCTTTTCCTTCCTCTTCCCTTCCTTTCCTCTCCTCTCCTCTCCTCTCCTTTCCTTCAAGAAAGATCCAGCCTGGAACTAAGGAGAAATTTCCTGACAGTGAGAACAATCAACTGGTGGAACAGCTTCCCTCCAGGGCTTGTGGGTGCTCCATCACTGCAGGCTTTCAAGAACAAAGTGGATATTTATCTGGGATGGCCTTCTTGAGCAGGGGGTTGGACTAGACGACCTCTGAGGTCCTATTCTTTTCTGATCGACCGACATGGCGCACCTTGGTGTACCAGGGTTGCCAGACATATGAACACAGAAGGACAATCTTGGCACAAGAGAAGCGAGCACTCTGCAAAACCAGAGCTATAAATGCAGAAGTAACAGTGTCTACATTTCTTTGTTCAGCGTGTGGCAGAACATTCTGTGCTAACATCGGTCTTATTAGCTACCTACGGACACATCGTTGTTGGCCCATAACCCACAAGATGTCAAGGTCTTCATCGAAATCGATGGACCAACAACCCATCCAAACCCATTCTTTTCTGCACTTGATCTCACTCTGCTTCTCCAGTGCGTCAGGTATGATGAGGGCCGCGTCTACATTGCTTATCCATGAACCAAAACCGGGGACGGAGCCAGCGGTGGAAGGGAGCGTGGGTGGGGACCCCCTGGCCTTAAACCTGCCTCCAGGCGCCATCGGCTTGAGCAAGGGGGCCTCCTTGCCTGCGGTGACCCCGGCTCTTTCCGGCTGGGAGGGCTGAGTCAGCAGCTGAGGGCTGCCCCAAGTGGGTTTTCTCCTGGCTGGGCACTGGCAAGGACACTTGGGAACAGAGTGGGAACATCTCCGCACGTTGGGAGGAAGGACGGGGTGTCGGGCGCTTCCGCGGAGCAGGAGGAGACCTTGGGCCTTATCTCCTCTCCAGATAGCCAGGCATGCAAGCCGAGGAGAGAAGGGGGGGCGTTTCCTAAGGGGGCACCAGGCGTCCTGGGGCTGGTCCCACTAAGCCAAGGCATTGGGGGAGGGAGGGAGGGAGGGCAAAGAGAGCGCCTGGTCTGGGGTCCCCTGGGCTCAGCACTGCAATACGGGGGTCTCGGGCTCCTCTCTTTGTCTGAGGAAGGGGTGGATCCCCCCCCACGTCCTCCTGCATGGGAAGGTGGAGCCTCGTTCCCAGGGAACTTGGCTGAGAGAACCTGGGGCAGGCATCAGGTCCCAGGCTGGCCAAGGGGTTTAGTGGTTAAGGCGCCAGGCCAAAAAGCGGGAGACGGTGAGTTCTAGTTCTGCCTTAGCCATGAAAGCCGGCTGGGTGACTTTGGGCCAATCACCAGGAGGCGGTGACAGAGACGGTAAATTCTAGTCCTACCTTAGGCAAGAAAGCCGACTGGATGACCTTGAGCCAATCACCAGGAGATGGCGGGTCCTGCCTTTAGGCACAAATTCCAGAATTCCCCAGCCAGCATGCTTTTGGGACAGGTGGACTTCCACTCCCAGAATCCCCCAGCCAGCCTGCTTTAAGAGGGGGGACTTCCACTCCCAGAATCCCCCATCCAGCCTGCTTTACGAGGGGGTGGACTTCCACTCCCAGAATCCCCCAGCCAGCCTGCTTTACGAGGGGGGGACTTCCACTCCCAGAATCCCCCAGCCAGCCTGCTTTACGAGGGGGGGGACTTCCACTCCCAGAATCCCCCAGCCAGCCTGCTTTAAGGGGGGGGGACTTCCACTCCCAGAATCCCCCAGCCAGCCTGCTTTAAGGGGGGGGGACTTCCACTCCCAGAATCCCCCAGCCAGCCTGCTTTAAGAGGGGAGGACTTCCACTCCAAGAATTCCCCAGCCATTCTCCATCCTGTCTTGGATGCTAAGAATCTGGAAAAGACCCAGATGCCATGGAGAGAACAGGAATTACAGCAGCCTTTGGCTTACAGCCGTTCATTTAGTGTCCGTTTCAAGTTACAACGTCACTGAAAACAGTGACTTATGCCCATTTCCCACACTTACCCACCATTGTTAATCAAGTTTTGCCCCATTTTACGACTTTTCTTCCTACCACTGTTAAGTGAATCAGTGCGGTCATGAAGTTAGTAAACATGGTCGTTAAGCAAATCAGGCTTCACCCATTGACCTTGCTTGTCGCAAAAGGGGCTCACCACGACCCCGGGATGCTACGACCGTCATAAATATGAATCATCTGAATTTTGCTCACGTGACGGTGGGGAGGCTGCAACGGTCGTCAGTGTGAAAAAGGGTCCTAAGTGCCGTTGTCAATTTTGAACCGTCACTAAATGAACTATGGTGAACCGAGGACTGCCTGTACTAAGATAACCACTCAAGGGATTCGCTTAACGGCTGGGGCAAGGGAAGGTTGTAAAATGGGGCAAAGCCCGCTGAACAACTGTCTCGCTTAGCAACACACAGTTTGGGCTCCATTACGGTCGTAAGTGGAGGACCACCCGGTTTTTCTCTTGCACGTCCAATTCCC